>PVKU01009540.1:0-60688 GCA_004027475.1 Anoura caudifer | reverse complement strand
CAAGAAGCTCCAATGGGCTTTAGAGCAAAGGTACCACACTCACCTACAGAGGCTCCCAGGCCATGAGCACCAGCGGACTGGGCTCAGTGTGGCCTGGGGCTCCAGGAAAGGGAGCAGTGACTATGCTCACCCTTGCACCCTGCTGCGGGCGGGATGCCCAGATTTTTTACCCATTAGGTGGAATGGGGAAAAACGACCCCAGCCACCTGGGATTGCTACCTCATGATGACCCCAGTGTGCAGACAGGTGCCCCAGCCACCTGGCTTTTCGTGGACTCTCGGACTCTAACTGGCTTCAGGTGAGTAAACAGAGAAAGCAAAGTCCTGGAGAAGCCCAGGAAGTGTGGTTAACAGCTCATGCATTCCACCTGCACGGTCTGTCAACTGCTCACCTCCAGGTGCCAGCTCCTTCCAGAGCCCAGAGCAGAGGCCACCCCCAGCTCCAGATGTGGCTGTGAACTGCAGTCATGCTGGCCTCTGGCTCTGAGGGGGGGGGATAGGGAGGGGGTGCACAGCTCAGTGACCTGCAGTGGGGCCGCACTCATCCAGCGAGGACATCCAGGCATGGGAAATGACACCAAGTCTGGTCAGTGGTAAAGTGTCCTGCCAGGCCAGCTGCAGCTCTTAGAGAATCTGGGGAAGGGGCACAGCTTGCAGAGCAGAGGTGGCTCAGCCCAGACACCTGCCAGGGAGCCTGAGACTGCAGGGGTGCTACCGACAGGCAGTCCACAAGGCTCCTGTGGAGCATGGGGACCGTTGTACAGAGCTCTCCCTGCTCAGCAGCCCAGCTCAGCCACCTGAACCAGCGCCATTCAGATGAGAGAGATGCCTCCCGCCCAGACCGGTGACTCCAGAGTGCAGTGGGCACACCTTGCAGAGCTGTGGTCCCTCTGCACACTGCCCTGTGGATGGTGTGATGCTGAAATCATGGTCTGGGGTGTGCTCCATGCAGCAGATTGTGGCCCCACTCCCTCCCACACTCGCCCCCACCCACGGGCAGCTGCAGTCCCACTCTCTTTGCTGTGTCACAGGTGAAGCCCATCACAGTCTCCGTCTTATCTCCCCCTCCTGGCCTGGGTCCCCATGTCACCAGACCCCCCTTCACGCACCCCCAAGCCCCTGCACACACTGCCACCTGCCATCTAAACACAGCATGAGCAAGAGTCTTCCCTGTGCTCGCCATCCTTTCTCCTCTCCCTTCACAGAAAACTCAGTACCAGAGCTTTCTGCCCACTGGGGCAGCCTGTGCTTCCTTTCAGTTCTGGTTCCCCACCACAATGCACCCCCTAAAACATCTAACCCTCCCTCCTCTTCAAGCCACAAGCTGCTCCTCAGTGGTCGGAGCATGGCATGCTGGTTTTCAACTCCTTTCAATCACTTTTCTCCCTGGTTGCCCACCAGGGAAACTGAAATCACGTTGGACATTTAAGAAGAATTCCTCATGTGAGGAATTACTTAGCAGATTAGGAGACAGTGCAGAAGAACGTGTGGCCCGGAGGTGGGTGACAGGGACCCCTACTGTGCTTGGGGAGACAGAAACTCACCCCAAGGGTGCCCCCAAGGACTCAACTACAGGTGACCACCCTCAGGGGCACACCCCTAGGGACTCACCCCCAGGGACCCACCCCAGGAGCGCCCCCACCCCCAGGCAGTGCTCACACATGTGTCTTTATCTTCTCAGTAGGTATGAGGCAGGTGGAACACGTGAGGCCGAGTCATCCAGTGGAGATGGGCTGTTGCAGGGGAAGTAACCCTGGACTTCTGAGGGAACCACCTGTGGTGTGAATAACCTCACTCAAGCAACTAAACTCACTGGGACTGTGCGGCAACAGCTACCTGACCAGGCTGTTGGGAGGATTCCAGAAGGTTCTGGGGTCAGAGTTAGCAAGGGGCCGCACAATGGCTCTGACTTCCACACCCGTATTTACTGGACATTGAGTGGGAACAAACCATGGACGGGCACTGTGGACTCAGATGGAAACCCTTGCCTCTGTCCTGGATCAAGCAGCCAGTCACAATGACAGCCCCATGTCACCTTGACAACCCCGCATTGGAGCCCTCAGAGTCAGTGGGGGTCTGACTCCATGTGGAATCCACGAGGAGGCCACATGTGCGCTCTGGTCTGCAGACAGAGTGGAGTTAGAGAAATGCTGGAGGGGGCTGGAGAAGGTTCTAGACAAATGTGTGTGCATGAAGACCGGAGCACAAGACTGACACTGCAGACGGGTGTGTGCACATGTGCCTGTGTGTGCATGCACCTCCACATTCTATAAGTAGGGCTACTTGCACGTTTACTCCGTGGAGTGCCCAGCACAGCACACTGTTGAGTTTGCATTTGTACACGAGCAGAGTGTGCCTGTTCAGTGGCAGCCTTGGTCCTCCCTAAGTGCATGCTACGAAAAATACAAGTTGTTCTTCCCAACACCTGTTGTCTCATGGATTCTGCCTCTGCAGGGGCCCAGCAGGGCTGGGGACGGAAGCCAGCTGAGGGTAGCTCCTCCCTTAAGTGGCTGCTTCCTCTCGGCTGTCAGAGCCCAGCCAGGGCAGCTAACTGGACCTGCAGTGTCCTCCTCCTCTGCCCTTTAAACTCTGGGCTACACATCAGGACTATCCTTAGCCCCTCACTTCTCAGCAGCGGTGTCCAGGAGGCGCAGCCACCTCACTCCCTGTTGTTTGCACAAAATTGCCCCACTTCCCAGCTTAAAAGGGAATGAATTCAGGATTTAAAAAGTGTGTGACTTGGGTCATTAAATGTGTGTGCACATGTGCACAGGTGTGTGTGTGCACTGAGGGGCAGTGTGCACTGAGCAGTGCGGTGGAGGAAACCATGGTTGCAGGATGGGGCGAGTGCAGATGGCATGTCCAAGCTCCACTGAGCAACAACACCCTCACACCCTGAGCTTTGTTTCTGCTCTTTGTAGAGGAGAGGGAAGAAATTGGAAAATGAGCCCACATGTGATCTGGGGAAGGCTGATTAGTGTGCCAGGGGGCAGGCATGACTGCTGTCCGCTAAAGCCCTCACCAGCCTTCCAGCCCAAGAGCTCGGGGCTGGCAGGCAGGCTCCCAGGGACCAGACTGGGTGGTGTAGGAAACATACCCGGAGCAGGAACCAGGGCCTGACAGTGTCTACACTGTGCTGAAGACACTTTATTCTCTGGCTGGGTGAAGCTGTTGGTAGTTTTTCTACATGTAAGTGACAGGATTGGTCCCTCTAATTTAGAAAGGTCAAGCTGGTCACAGTGTGGAGGTTGGACTGGATGACAGAGGGTCAGGAAGCAGAGGGACCAGTGAGAAGGCTGGTGTGAGGTGGTGCTGGTCCCGGTAACAGTGAAGGGCCAGGCCACCTCCTCCCTCCCCACCTGGCCCCTTCCCCAGCTGCCTCCCCAAGTCCCACAGCAAATCTACCTTGAGTGTGTGCATGGCAAGCTGGGGCTTTTTCAGAAGTGAAGAGTATATACAGCTTAAGCACAATTATTTTACATTAATACCGAAGTTCTTAATTTCATCATTTACAAACCTATTATTTTTCTTAGCTGCTCTATTAGAGATGAATGTTCAGGTACTTTCATTTCATTTTACACTCACCAAAGAAGCACGTTACAGTACTCCCCACTGTTACCTTTGCAGTAAGTATGCACACAATTGTAGACTTTGAACTTTTTGATGAATGAAAAACTACCTTAGCTTTGGGTTTCATTGACAAAGCTTGGGTGTCCCACACCTTCACCTTCTGTGCATATGTGTGGTTACCACAGGGGTGAACAGGTAGGTGACACTGATCAGATACAGGTTGGCTCTTTGGAAGCTTACCAAACTTCTCTGTGTCTATTTCAGATCAATGACATAGGGATACTCCTGCCTACCGAACACATTAGAGTAACAGGAGGTGTCTTACATGGGAACCTAGTTGATATACAATGGTGATAAAAATCCCTCCATCTCATATGGCAGGGTGATGCTGGCATCTACAGGAAATGCTGGGATGTGCAGGAAGTGCTGGTATCTACAGGAAGTGCTGGGATCTGATTTTCTAATTCACCTAAGCTTTCATTGCTGAGTAAGAATTACCATCAGATGTTGGATGGTTTCTGAAATTCAATGATATAAACATGTTAACAATTCACACAACTCATTAATCACAGCCCTGTGGCCTTAATGGACATTTCATTGCTGTACTAACTCCTTGTGGCAAATGAGTGTCTTCGGAGCAGCTGAAGCTGCTTGTTCTCACAAGGAACTGCAACTCTGCGGTGTGCGTGTCACCAAACAACATTTTACATGAAATGCTTTGTTACACTTTTAAAAAGTATTTAATCCCATGACTCATTTAGTCATCTTCAGTGTAATGAATTCGGCAGGTTAATGCCTGGCTAATTAAGCATCGATAATCTCTACTAACGTGCTTTTCTTCACTGAATACAAAATAAACCAATACAAAATACAGTCAGTTATCAGAAGACCACAGCCACTGAGCAAGGAGACTGGCTATAAAAAGAAGTTTATTAAAAAAATAGACAACAAATGTAAACATCGTTTTCACTCACGAGGCTTCATAATCCAACATCAGGCCCAGGCCTTACCCCTCTGCAGCAGAGCACCTTCACTGTGGACTACTCAGTTTAACTACCTTTCAGTGAGCTAGGAAGTCTGTATGGAAATAAATAACCAGATCCTACTAGGTGTACACATAGGAAATCACAATGTACAATAGATTTCAGCAGAAAAACAGCTGTCTGTAGTAACACGTGAGAGTGAATCCTTGTATTGCAATTATCTTTCTAAATGGCTCCATTTCTAAATTCATTATAACACAGAGTTGACTAAAATTAAGCTAAGCAGGAAGAGGAACAGAGGAATGAGACAGACGGGTCCCTTCCAGACCTCCCCCAACATGGCATTTTGGTAGAAGCAAACTGAGAACACAGTTTCTGCACTTCTCCCATGTATTTATTATTTCAGGCATGTATTTTCTTTACTTTTTGCTGGAAGTTACATGCTCCCAAATGACAGAGAACAAACAGCCAACCAGTCTTGAATGTGATAAAATTTTCAGGAAGCCAAATGGATGGCCTAATTCAACATCCCCCCAAAAGTAAAGCCAAATCATAGAATGGACAATAATCCAACAAAACGCAGTCAGTACCTGAGATTTTTCTGCAAGAATCTTAAACACAAGATTGTGTTCTTTAGGGCAAAATGCCCCTCTACTCCTTCCATGCTCATTTCGTCATCTGCTGGGCACACACCTGCAAGGTGACGAAGGTGTTCCAAAATGACCAAGTAGAATTTTCATGTTTTCTATAGGCAGGTGTTCTACCACTCCAGATTTAATTTAAATTGCTGACATTTCAGTTACTCAGGAAACCTTAAAGGGTAGAATTCGAAATAACATATCAACTGACATTTGTAATTTAGTTTTTCATTGTATGGACAAATTTAAATATTCATTGTCTGTCATCTGAATAACCACATTGCAGTAACAGAAGAGGAACAAAAGAGATTTGGCAGAAGAAACCTCGACCAATTTGCAAGCTCCTGGGTAATGACTTCTGTTGTTTTGTAACTCGGTGGTCTCTTTGCATGATTTCTAAGTGATTCACTTATAATGTCATTTAAAATCCTGATCTGCTATTCAAAGATCCATTTTTTAAACCCATATCTGAAATTAATCTGTAATACATTTGTCCTTTCCACCATATCAGTTTATCTCAACAGATGTCTAACAGTTCATTCACAATTAAACTTAGTGTGAATGACCACATACTACTCAAATTCTAACAGTGCTGCTGCTTCATGACTTGGCCATGTCTCTTTCTATCTGTAATTGGATTTATTAACATAGTTCTGCATTTAAATAGAGAAAAATGAAATTAAACGACACCAATGTTTACAATACAGGATGCATGTGTCAATTTTTTTAAATTCTGCTACAAAATGGAAAGGCTTTACACTTCCAAAGGCCAGACAAATGGCCACTGAAGAAGGAAGCATCCTTTCCACCGGAAGGACCCAGGAACACAGGTCTCCATGTGTACACACACAGTCTCAGCCAAATGTCAGTGACTGATCTTGTAAAAATCTCTTCTGGAGTTCAAATGGTTAAAATTTTTATAAGTTACATTCAGTAAAACTTTTACAAGTTACATTCAGTAGATTTTCCTCCAAGAGAGAAATAGTGCACAATTTAGGTGGGAATTGGAAATATTTATGTGTTATAAACATACTGTTGAGTCTAGGCACTTTAAATAGGACACTGTATCTATTCTAGTTAACTATTTTTAAAAATAGACACCTTTACTTAGTAATATCACATTATTCTTCTGGGCTTTTTGTTGCACAAAAGAGAGAAATAGATAGAGATAGAGACAGAGGTAGAGGTAGACATAGAGATAAAGAAAGAAAAGGAAGAAGGAAGGAAGAAATAAAATGAAGGAAGGCAGGGAGGGTAGGAGGGGATTCCAGACCTCACTACTGCCCTGCAGGAGCAGACAAGGCTGTAAGGAGAACAGCAGCATTACAGTTGTGCTTCCAGTAAGGGCTCCCAGCAGAGCTCTGTGCTGCCGCGCACTTCCTGTTTCACACAGTAGGTAGTACAAGTTACCAGGTGGGACTCCCATGGAAAAAACAATCTATGCAGATAGCTTACAGTGATCACGTCCATTGTTTGAGAAGTTAGCCATCCACGATCATTGTAGGAATGCCACCACACAGCTTTGGAAAACACAGCAGCATGAAGCAATTCAAAGGTAGACACAGTGTTTTAATTTGTTCACCTTAAAAAAAAAAGAAATGCTTGAACAACGTAAGGCACTTATGAAAGGAATTCTTTCTCTAGCTGGTAGATGGATGGCCGGCTGCTTCTGCTCTTCATCCGGCACAAGGGCACCATGCAGTCGCTGCTCTGGCCCTCCGTGTCTGCGTCCAGTAAGGAAGGCACGTGCAACACAGTTCTGTCCTTGGCACCAAGGGAACACTGTGGGGGCGGTCCCCCACCACCCAGGCAAGGGTTGGCCTGGGCTAGCCGAGGCTCTGTTCTCCCTGGGACGGCCTGGGGGGGATCCAACAGGCCTCTCAGGGCTGAGGCTCGAGGCAGAGGCATGGTGGGGACAGCTGTTTGTCTTCCCGGCGAGGCCTCTCGAGGCAGGTCATTGTGAGGACCAGGGAGGGCAAGGTGGCACCCCCACACCTGCTCAGCAGGCAGTGCAGGGGCTCCAGTGGCACCAGCTGGTGGAGAAAGAAGAGACAGTGTGCAATCAGGAAGACAGCAATGTCTAAAACAATGCTTATCAAGAAAAACAACTAGGATGAAGAGTTCAGTGATGCAGTCTCTTTAAAGGGAGTTTCCATAAAAAGTCCTGATCATGAAGCTTTTGAAACTGTCAGGACATATACTTGTTTGGTTTCTCATGAAAAAGTACTGCAAGGCTGGAGTGAAGACTTCCCATGACGGAAACGACAGCTGTGACTGGGGCCGAGCTGTCTAACTGTGCTCTCAGGCCAGCCACTGGTGGGACTGCATCACACACAGGGCAGATTCCAAGATGGATGGGACAAGGGTACAGCTAAGACTAAAAAATGATGGTTAGCCCGGCCTGGTGGCTCAGCTGGTTGGAGTGTCATTCCGTACACAAAAAGGTTATGGGTTCGATCCCTGGTGAGGACAGATACCGAGGCTTCAGGTTCGAATCAAGTTGGGGGGCATATAGGAGGCAACTGATTGATGTTTCTCTCTCACATTGATGTTTCTCTCTGTCTCCCCCACCTCTCTTTATCTCTATCTCATCAATAAACTTATCCTTGGGTCAGGATGTTTTTTCAGGTGAGGGTTTAAAAACATGAATCTAATATGATTAAACTTCACTTCCACATTACGATTTGAAAAACTCATGAAAATGAAAAAGAGTCAGGTTTTTCCATGTTACCTGTTCTCTTTCTGTTCTGAAGAACTGATTTATTACCACTCTAACAAATAATTATTGGCTTACAAAATTAAGACAAAAAGAATGGTTTCCTATAGATCATGTATCATAGAAACCTATATAATGTATATTTGAAACCTATATAATCTTATTAACCAATGTCACCCCAATAAATCTAATAAAAATAAAAGAACAGTTGCCTATGGGATCATTGCGCTAGGATTTCTCCTGGTACAGTGATAAATTACTAAAATGTCATTGTGTTACCAAAGCCTAATAGACCCACTTATTTAAAGGCAATGAAGAATAATCTAAAAAAGTCACATTCAGGTATAGAACTTAACGAAAAGAGGAAGCAGAGAGAATGAAAACACTTTCCACCTTAATACACTTTCCCACCAACCCCAGAGTAATGTGTCACAGCACAGAGTGTCAGCCCCCTGGACTCTGCCTCACCCACTACTCAGGACAGACATATGAGGGGGCTGCGACAACCTTCACAGAAAGAGGTAACAGTCACCCCTGACGGCATCTAGTGTGCTGTTTGCTTTTTATAGGACACCTGCAAACTCCATCTGGGTAGTAGGGCCAGGTGACGCAGGACACAGGTACCACAGGCAGGGGAGATGACCAGTGTTACTTCCAGCTCTCCCACCAGTTACTAGCCGATAATTTGGACAACCTGTCTCCTCACCACAAGGGACATAGGGCAGTTATTGTCACATGTGCTTTCTGTTTTAATATGTCATTACCTGTTTGAGTCACTGAAGTTTAATTATACTTTTCCCAGAATCCAAACGACAGTTAAGTGAAAGAGCAAGGTAAAATTGGAAGGTCCGCATGAATGGTGAAGATAAACTGGGAAATGTAACCACTCGGAAATGTAATCACTTGTCAGACACCCAGACTAGGAGGTGACATGCCACGTGCACAGTGGCGACTGTACCTTCGCCCAGGGTGCAACCCACCTGGGGCCTGAGAAGCACTTCCGTCGGACATGGTCCGCCGGTGACGCACTGTTCTTTCCTTGGAAGAAGCACAGGGAGGCGCGTTCCCACAGGTCTGCTCTGAAGAGGAAGGGCAGGGGGGTCTCCACACACAGCCATCGGACTCAGGCCTTGGAGCAGAGGTTGGCTGGGGACAACCCGTTCCCGAGGCACGGCGGACCTCTGCAGGAGGCACGTCGGGGTCCAGAGCGCCATGTGTACTGCCCTCGAATGAGTCCGTGCCCTCAGTCTGCAGCAAGCACCTCGTGGAGAGGGAAGGCCTGGACAGCAGTCCCAGGGCACCTGGCAAGGGCAGCAAGGCAGGGCTGCGGGGCCCCTCTCCCACAGGCAGTGGCCGGGGGCGATCGGCGGCGCGGGGCCTGGGTGCCCGCTGCAGGAGCCCCTCGCGTTTCCTCCGCTCTTCCCTGGGCCAGGGCTCCTCCGCAGTCTGCGCTCTGGGGAGCTCTCTAAGATCCAGGCCAAGGGCCACCGAGGCCAGCAGCATGGTGCAGCTGTACAGGGCGGACTCCGTTCTCTTCCATGGGGACCCGCTCAGACTGCTGCTGGGGGTTGCCTGGGGAGCACTCCCCACGGGGCTCCCAGAGGAGGCCTCCTCCCAGCTCTCCACTTCCACAGGGTTCTCTCTCTGGCTGTCTCTCCCCAGAGGGGAGTCCATATAGGCTAGACCGGGCAGTTTGGTCTGCTTTGGTTTTCTGGGCTCTGATCCATCAGCAGGGGGGTGTGGTTCTTCAAAAGCACCTGAATAAAGACACAGATACACAGTGGTGGTAGCATTTTACAGTACAAATCCTCTAAACTCTATGTAGAATAAAGCTGAAATTTGATAAATATCCCAAATCAAAGTGCATGCTGGAGTTCTTTTCAGTTCAGCAAATGATTTGCCCAGGCAGACCCTACAGGAGGGGACTCCTGGATTCCCAGGGGCAAGCAGACCCCCTGCCATTTCCTGGCCTTCAGGAAATAGTCCCTCACTGGGAAAATAAAACTATTGTCAAAGCAAAGTCATCTAGGGTCGGAAATGTGCACATGCATCCATAGGCCCTGTAGTTTATCAGACAAAATGTGCCTTTTCCTCATCTGCATACATGCAAGCGTCAGGCCCTGCTACCTACACCTTACCCGTGTGTGAAAGAACGGTCACACATCACAGCAGTGGTCCTCAAACTGTGTCCCTGGGCTGGCCCACCCACATCACCTGAAAACTTGTAGCAATACCAGTGCCTGGCCCACCCCAGACATGGAATGAGAAAGTCCAGGGCTGGAGTCCAGGGCTGGAGCCCAGCAGCCTGCGTTTCAGAAGCCTTTGCTCAAGTTTGGGAGCTGCTGCAAGAGAGGAAGATGCCCAAAGAGGGCTGAGCCCCAAAAGGGCAACAAATTCTATAGGCTAGAGGAAGAGATCATTCTTATCACTTAGTTGCCTAACAATGAGTGATGGGAATGGCACACTGCTTACTCTGCTCTATGAATCAATCCATGATAATCCTCCAGTTATATTCCCACAACTGCCTCCTACTACACCTGAATTGTGTCCTATCATCAAAACAAGCCAGATTCCAGCTTCTCTCCCAACAAGCTCCGCTTCTTCCCATGGGTGTCCCTTCTTCAGGAAATCCCCTTCTTCCTCCGTGCATCCTCTGTCCTCTCTGTGAGACCGACAACCCAGCCCCTTTCCCCCTCAATACTCTGTCAAAGCAGCACCTAACGCTAATCCAGCCTGACGCTGCCCCCTCGGGATCTCGGGGTCCTCCGAGGCCAGACAGCAGCGGCACCCAGTGTCTTCCTTTTATATACTGTCAGGTCACAGGCACATGAGCATACCCACAGGCAGTGAGCTTCTGACCGCAGTGACAATATCTCCTGAGGGGTCTTACTGGGGCAGAGCCTTCATCAAGCAGCCACACAATGTACTTTGGTGAACTGAACACACAGTATATGTAACGAACCACTAATTATCCATCCATTGTTTCAGCAAAAGAGGGGACAGGCTATGGTCAGATAAAATCAGTAGGTTTCAAAGTATGTTGAGTATTTATTTCCTAATATGTGATTCCACACACCTTTACTCATCTGAACAATATACACTTGCCCCCTGAAGTGGTCATGAACTTCCACTGATCCATTGTAACATTTCCCAGTCCTTCTTGGGACCAATGACAAGCACTGGCAGACCCCAGACCGAGGTAAATATAATCAATATCATACAAGATCAAAGAGCCCTTTTAGGATGGATTTGGGCATTCGGTAGATACTGCGTGCTTGCCAAATTCCAGGCATTGGGAGTAGAGTGGTGAACAAACCAGAAAAAATCCCTGTCTCCATGGAGCTGACTTTCTTGACAGAGAGCACATGCATTCCCGGTGTCAGTGAAGCTGAGAATTTCAGGTAAGAGCCAGGAATAAAAACTAATGGGTACTACGTTAGAGGGCTGGGGCAGGATCCCACTTCAGCTAAGGTGGTCAGAAAAGGCTTTCAGGCAGCCAGGAAAGGCCAGAGCTCAGACATGAATGTTGAGAAGGATCTGGCCACGCAGATGGGCAGTGGGAGGGGACCTTCAGGCATGACAGACAAATGTAAACCTTTCGCTCATTAACCTTCAAGTGAACTGCAGAGTTAACTTAACAGAGAGTGAACTGGGTCAGCCCAGTGTGCCCTTTCATCCCTGTAACTGTGCTTGGGAGGAGTTGTTCACAGGGTCCAAACAGTCAGAGAAAGAAAAAGCAGGATTACTACTCTGATTGATTCCTCCATCCGGACAGTCTCAAATAATGAACAATATACTACAGAAGTAGCAGGGATTTTTTTAAAGGTTTTATTTATCTATTTTTAGAGAGAGGGGAAGGGGAAAAAGAGAGGGAGGGAAACATGGATGTGTGACAGATACATGGACTGATTGTTTCTCGCATGCCCCCTACTGGGCACCTCACCGGCAACCCCAAGCATGTGACCTGACTGGGAATTGAAATGGCAACCTTTCAGTTTGCAGGCCAGCACTCAGTCCACAGAGCCACACCACCCAGGGCAGAAGTAGCAGTTTTAATACTGTTATGTATTAGTATCTTTATTAGTCCTCCAACTATGTTTGACAATAAACCTCTTGCCTTCATAGGAAGGAGTCAGGACCCAATATTCAGTCGGAAAGCGTTTACCTGGGGATGACACAGCACCCGTCTCAGGTATACTCAAATGTATTTAAGGAGGTGTTTATACTGAACACATGTCCTCATGAGAATACAGAAGAAAAGTGAACGTGGGTAATGACTGATAAAGTGCTTGTAAAATTTAGCACAGCACTGATAAAAAAGTAAAAAAAATTTATAACACATTTTGCTAACCATCTGTAATTTAAATGATCAAAGATAAAGACCATTTTTTCTTTGATGATAATAATTCTTGATGTTTTTCAACAATTTCCATTCCCCTTCAAACTTCTGATATGCAAATATTGAGTAGGAATGCTGAATATTAAAAATAATTATGACATTTAAATTAGAGATTCCACTGTATTACTCTCCACCCAACAGTTTTTCATAGTTAACCTGTGAACATAATTTCATGTCAAGATGTGGCAACTAGCCAGAAGACCCCTGCTTAATCTAGCAGAATTTCAGGGTGTCTATATTTTCATTTTTCCTATGTCTTATAATAAATTAATTTGGTTCCACATAATTAATTATGATACTAATTTTTCTGGTAAATAAGGGTAACAAATTCCCAATGAACAATGTGGAGCCAAATTACCTTCCACTATGAAGACTTAAAGGACAGGAAAGAACTTCAAACTTAAGTAAAGGCATAAGAAATGCTATTTGCTACCCTTGCCCTGTCACTGAGGCTATCAGAACAAAGCTGCTAGAATCTAGAACATGCAGAAGCTAAGTCTGACTCAAATTCTATTTTCTGAAGCACATACCTGGCTGGTCCACAAATAATGATGTCAGTGGCATGGTCTTCTGATTTTTTATTAAGAGAGTTGACCAAGGACTGTTGCCATCTGAGAGAGGTCTTATTCTACAAAAGAAAGACGTTTATTCCCATGTAATAGAACTCAGTGACAAATCAGGTGCTAATAAAGCACAAATAAAGCATACAAATGAGGCAGAAAATATATCGGATTATTTTAAATGACTTAACTAAATAATAATTTAGTAGGATAAACTCATCTTAGAAAGTAAAATCACATTCAGATATCTCTGTTTTATTATAATTTCTTTGTCAGGGTTAAGTCTGTTCGATTCGATAGTTAACAGCCTCTGCCATGTGGCACAGCACACCTACAACTGCCTGGCGTCACTCACACACCTTTCTTTGCAGTCAGCTCTTTCCTTCATTTGAATTGAATTCGGTCCCCAGGTGCAGCCTTTCTTCCTGAAATTCCTCTTCACATCCTCAAATTCTTCCTGTCGACAGATCGTGTTCCATCCCCAAGTTTTATTGCTTTCATCTGAAGTCACTAAATAGTGAGAATCACACAGTGATCAATTTAAAAAATGTAAAGTCAAATGAATCTAATCCATTGTTAAACTACCTTACTCAAAACATGTAAACATTTAACACGGCAACAGAAGAGCCAGCCAAAGGGAGGAGGAGGAGGATGAAACTGAAACTGAGAGATTGTTGCGGGTTCGTTGTGTGGTTGAGATAAACTCATGTCTCATCACCGCCCAACTTAGAGCTTTTCCTGCTCTGCTCTGGCGCTCTCCTGGAAATAAAAGTTGCTGGTTCATTCCTCTCTGATTCCACCATACACATCTGTGCCACTCCATAGCTGCTGGTCACATTTCACAACAGCTCTGTGCCCATTCGGAATCACAACAGTGTCCACTTGATGAGGTTGTTTTGAGAAGTAAGCAGACTAATGCATGGGAACAGCTCAGAACAGTGCCCAGCACACAGCGAGTGTGCAGCGGACACTCCTTGTTGTCATCCTCATGCCCGGGGCTGGGCGCAGGGTCTCTGCTGGCCTACCACCCCCTCACCATCCCTACATTTGGTGAGCACAGCATTCTCAGCTGTGCAGGTTGATGAGCAGGACTGGGTACGATGCGAGAGCGTTACTGGTCAACTTGTTGGAGAAATAAGAGCTCCAAGATTACTATCCACTGCATTATGATGCTTATTCCTCTGAGAAACACACCAAGGGTGGGCAAAGGCGCAGATTCCTGGAGTAAGAGGAGGCTGTGTGGCCGCCTTTTGCACCGTTTGATTCTATTCGACACCACAGAAGAGGTGTATGTGCCCACAACCATAACATGTGCCCTGAAACCTGAAATTCTCAGAGGGTTGGCGTCTTTCCACACACTTACAACTGATGTAGGAATCACTGTGGAAAATGGCTGTTACTACCACACACTTAGAAACACAATCCTGTAACAAACTAGGTGTTCTAAGAACACAATTTAAAACATTATGACATTTATACTCCACAGACATAAAAAATGAAGTGCAGATAAAAATAACGTATAATGTGTGTACAAAACACATATATACATATATAACCATTTTTTCACTAAAAATTAAGCATTTATACATACATGTAAGAAAATTATGTTAAGGAATATAAGACTAAATTTTGTTTCCCAGATAGTAGGGACACCTATTCAATGTCAAACACTTAGCTACAACCAGCTACAAAGGCATGTCTGCTTCGGCAGATCTAATGACAGAAAGGCGCAGGGAAGCCCGTGGGTGGGGAGGGCACTCACGCTGTATAGCCCGGAGCCGCGGGATCACGGTGGGGCTGCTGGGCGGGCTGGAGCCACTGCTATTCAGACTCCTCCGCTTGTCCAAGTTGGGAGATGCCTGCACGGTTATTTTGTGCTGGAAATCTGGCCAACAGGAGAAAGAGGAAGAATTGAGGGTTCGCGGTTTTGAGTTATTTTCACAGCCACGTCTTTAGCACACAGCAATACAAGCCAAAATGGCCAGATGGTAAGAATGAAGCCTAGCTCAGAATCAATTCCTTAGTTTCTTATGCATCTGCCAATCAGGGTTCAGGTCAATAATGATTCAGCATCTGCATTGGGTACAGTGGAGACACACCCCCCCACACACAGAGAAATGAAATTTACTAAGTGCTTGTCAACTGTGCACTCTTCATCACACCCCACATAAAAATACTCAGGTCTCACTGCTGTTTTGGGCTTCCATTTCTTTATGAAGGCTCTTGTGTCACAGAAAATTTACATTAAATAGATTTTCCTTTTTTTAAAAAAAATAGATTTTTCTGCTTTTCCCCATTGGTGTCTTTGTCAGTTTAAGTTTCAGACCCAGCCAAGCTCCTAAGAGGGTGAAGAAAAACTTTTCCTTCTCCTACCATTGAAAGCATTTTGTGGTCACACATTCTAGAAATGGTAGCTTCTATCACCTGGCTGTAAGAGGGGTAATGACAGAGAGACACAAAGAACCAGGGGGATGTATGAGAGGGAGACTAATATTACCAGAAGGAAGAGGAGACTGAGAAACTTAGTAAACTGACCCAAAAAAATCCTAAAAACTCAGACACAGGTGGAAGAAATCACTGGGTATTCTTTCAGTGCCTTAACCTTTGATTGATTTTTCAATTGACTGGAATATGTTTACAACTCAGCAGGGGCAGAGGTTAACTTTTAGATTTTGTCTGGTGATGATGCAAATAATTTCCATCTGGCAAATAAAGACAACCCCCAAAGGTTACGGTTTATTACCGTATCGGACATTAACCAGGCGTGTATTTAACCCAGCAATCTAATCCTAACCTTCCTTTATTAAATGGTCCTTAAGTACCTAGCTCCTCTAACTCTATGAGAACCAGCTTCACTTGGTTCCCTCCTTAATTAGTGAGTTGAATGAAATCTTTGACACATGTTCATTTAACATTTGCAGGAGAACTATTGTTTACCTTTTTGAAAATTATACTTTAAAGAACCATCTTATATTTGAAATAAGGAAGTAGAATTTGGTAGGCAAGACAGCTATCCAGTTATCCATGCTAGAAATCTGAAAAGTTTTCTTAATATTGTCTTCTCCCTGACCCTCCCTATCCAATCAAACACAAAGTATCTTGTAAACTCTGTGCCATACATTCTTCTTTCTCATAGTTATAGTTGAGAAATTCATATTCTAGATTCTGGAGTTGGCAAACTTGGATTTAAACCCCAGTTTACCACTTATTGGCCATGTGGATTTTGGGAAAGCAAATGAGCCTCTTTGTCTCATGTGGGAAAAAAATCACTATTCCTACTTCCTAGGACAGCTAGGAAAAAATGAAATACAAATAAGTATAGAAAATACTTTGCCATGTATAACACGCATCCATGTTTTTGTATGCATTATACACGAGATTATTATCCCCATTACTATACCCATGGTATGTAATCATTATACCCATGTATAATGTGCATCCTTATTTTTCCCTCAAAGATTGGGCAAAAAAGTGTGCATTATACATGGCAAAATATGGTCCTCAGCACAGCGCTCAGGACCTAATAAATGCTCACTAACTCTGTGTCTGATTCTTTTTGTTCTCCCACAGGTGTCCAACCCACAGCCCGCATACAGCCCAGGATGGCTATGAATGCAGTCCAATATAAGATCGTAAATTTACTTAAAACCTTTGTATTGCCCATCAGTTTTCATTAGTGTTTGTGTGTTTAATGTGTGGCCCAAGACAACTCTTCCAGTGTGGCCTGGAGACGCTAAAAAGTTGGACACCCCTGCTTCCATCATTTACTTCTAAAGAAGGGGGCCTTCTCAGATCTTCAACCAGGTTTTATACCCACATCTCTCTGCTAATCATGGACATGTTCCCTCACAGTAGTTAATAATTCTAGCAAGAAAATAAGTATATATTTAATGATTAGCTTAAGGCTCACCCCTCCCCCTGTACAATGTCGGCTCCACTCAGGCCGAGGCTGCCTGGTCTCTGACACAGTTGGCCCCTGTCCCAGTCCACACTGGCCCAGAGCCTCCCACGTAAACGGTGCCGTCAATCTTGGCTGAACAGATATCTTCCCTGTTTAAGACTTTAAGTAACATGAGGGCAGAGATCAAGTTTATCTTATTGCAATCCCTAGTACTTGGTTCATGGTAGATCCCCAAGTGCTGGCTAGATGAGAAAATCGTGCAATGTTGGCAATAGATTCAAACCGGTGCTCATAGGTAATTGCTAAGAATTAGGTGGCAGGGTGGGGGGGTGGGTCTGGAAGACAAAGCCAAAAGAAATTAAATATTAGATGGGGAGCTCTTTCCACCTAGCAAGTGAGGAGTTATGAAAGACGTGAGCAGGCAGAGCAGGGAAAGAGAGAACATGGGTCCTCGGAACATGAGGAGGACTGCGCAGCAGCGGGGGCACAGTAAAAGAAATATTCTCACCCAGAGATCTGAAAGTGTATTTCAGACCACAGTGTTTTTTATAAGGGTTTGACTGGCCTCATGATCTGTCATAAAATTATGGAAGCAAATTCTCCATGAGTTTTTTTTTTCCTTCTTTTTAGTAGAAGGATCCTCCAGCCCAGAGCAGAAGGCAGGTGTGCTCTTGCCAGGCTCAGAACTAGAACTCAGAACTGGGCCACGGCACTTGAGTGACAGATCATGGGAACAAATGGTAGGAGAGGAGACACTAAGCCCCGCCTCCCACCAAGTTTCCCAAGTGAATCAACAACTATTAATGATGATAACAGAGTCACAACACAGACAGAAGAAAGCTGCTGTAGCTAAGAACCGAAGAAGAAAACTCACATCCAGTGCCTCTCTGAATTTTTCTATCATCTAACCATGAAAGGAAGAGTCTGACCATAAGTAAACTAGACTGTTTTACATTAGGTCTGACATGTAAGACAGTCTACTCGGGCGTCAATCAAGTTGAAAGCCAACATCGGAAGAGAACCGGGAAAAGGACCTCTGTCTTTTTCCCAGAGAGGGGCCTTAGCCTGTCCTAACCTCATCCGACCAAAGACTCAACAAGGTGTGGTTACTTGGGGTCCAACAATTAGCTGGTCACTTGGGGATTTCTGAAGTAACCTGCATAAACCCTACGTGTGCTGCAAGGCTGCCAGTCTTTTGTAATGAGTATTTTTACAGGACAACTTATACATACTTTCTACAAAACCTAACAGTTGTTATTATTTAAATCTAATTTGTGTGACATTAACAAATATCTTAGAATACTAGAATCCATTAAACACTCCAATACACCTAACATACACAGAGATATAGACAGGTACATCAACACAGATAGATAGATAATTAATACACATTCTCTAAAGCCTTGCCAGCCTTGTTCTGTCCCCACTCTTCCCTACAATTAGAAAAAAATAATCACAAAAATATGGAGGGCATTTGGTTCTTCCTTAAAACAAGCATAAAACATACCATTAAAGAATTAATTTCATAAATATAGGTTTCCTATTTTCTATTTTGTTTAGCTTCTCCTAACACACACAATCCCGTTAGATTATCATCACAATGATTTTAAAATATTTAAAAAATCTTCCCTAGATGCCCTGGTTCATTTTTATACCCACATGATTTTAAACCCTCACAGGAAAATAATGAAAGGGCTTGGTAGATTTTGTTGAAGGTGCTAACAGCATCTTCCATGTCCCAGGGAGCTTGGTTACCAGGGGACACTACAGACCCATCCTGTAGAAACGAAACTTTCACGGGCCTTGTGGTCCTTGTTCAGCACAATCAGTGCAAAGGACTTCGGCTGATTTCAAAGGCGAAGATCAACTAATCCATACTAGAAAGTCCTCTGAGAGACGAACACTCAGCCTGCGACACACCGCGAGGCTCACCCGATGCCGTTTCATACGTGGAAACCCATTAGTTCATCACGCGGTAGCCGTGAACTGAAGGAGGCAACTGAAGATGCTCAATGTTTTGAGAATCTTGTTCCCTGCCTCTCCCCAGTTCTGACCACACAAAGTAGCTGATGACAGGGTGACATACAAGAGCTTTGGGGGGTGTGAAGACAAAGTCATACCTAAGGGTAAACTGATCCGATGTCCATCTTTGAGCTTTAAGCGACTTCTCTTGAACTTCCCCTTCCTCTTCTTGACCTTGGGCTTCTCCTGGTTCATCTGGAATATGAGGATGTTGAGCTCACGCTCCAACACGTCTATCTCACGCTCTGCCAGCTGCTGCTCCCGCCGCTTCAGCAGCTCCTCCTGCGACTTCTGCTGCAGGGCGGCTCGGCTCAGCTCCTCCTCACGGGACCGCAGCTCCTGGGACCAGAGGGACACTAGCATCACCACCCAGCAGGCCGCACAGGACAGTGCTGGCTGCGGCCCGGGCAGTCAGGACAACAACCTGCTGGCACATCCCCAGCTCAGACCAAACCAACGCCTGTGTTGGTTTGGTACGGGCCCCTCCTTGTGCTTTTAGTTCTATGATTCTAAAAGGCACCCTTATTATTTTAAACTCGATTTTTAACATTTCTTTCTCTTGCCTGTATAATTACCTGACACATAACATGTACATGAACACATAGCAACAAAGTGCAGATAGATGTGTGTGATCCAGTTTAAAATAAACCCAAAGTTAAAGCCTGTCTAATTAAAGGGTGATTATTCCAGTTACAAAAGATGGCAGGTCAGGTTCCTTTACTCAGAGACTTCTTAGAGTGATGAAGAATCTGCTTGGAGATGAAAGCATCCTGGTGGAGAGGCTGTGGGAAAGAACAAGGCTAATGTGTTAGGAGTCAGTGGAAGGCCCATCAGACATGAACAGGAGACAGCTCTACAATAGGCCAATGAGAACTATCCCCAGTTACAAAGAACTGTTCAGGATGCCATGGATGGGTGGCAAGTCCCACTTCATCCATAGGTATCACAGACAAGTTCACATAAGTCCCTTTGTCATGGTACTTTCTGATTAAAGACTAGCTTCCTCCTGCTTTTGTTTTAGAATTATTGAACTTCTGAGAAAGAGAAAATCTAGGGACTGAGGAATGTATGCACTTGTATTCCCATTAAAAACATTTACTTAGTAGTGAGACTGAGAACTGGACAACATTTTTGAACCACAGCCCCTCCTTATTCCATTTCTGCCGAGCACTCTGTCCTCTGAGACAAACACTGCCGTCCCTGCTGCAGGATGTTCTCTTCCAGTTCCCTGCTACTGACCCTTGCCTCACAGGAGTCCAGGCCCCCGCAAACGAGAACTGACATTGCTCCCCACACATTTAACCTTGGAATCACCTAACACCAAATGCCCAGTTAGAAACTTCGCCTTCTCAGGCAGAGCTGGGGCTGTGAGCTCTGAGCACTGTGCAAACACGTCATGCTGTATACAATCACAACCACCCGGCACACAACAATGACAACAACAACAAAACAGGTGCGTGAAGAAACTATAAGATGCAGCTCAGGAAAGAAACCATAGCTGAACCCACGACTAAATGCCACTTAAGTCCACTAAGCCCTTGACCTTTGACAGATGGACTCGAAGAGTAAGTGGAGGCTGTGGGTACAGTAATCATAAAGGAAATAGACAGAAGTCTATCCTTCCGCAAAGAAATACAATACTGTCAATAAAAGACAGAGTATGACCTGGCCCGGTGGCTCCCTGGCCTGGAGTGTTGCACCATACACAAAAGGTTGCGGGTTCAATCCCCCACCAGGGCACATACTCTAGGTTGCTGGTTTCCCAGTCAGGGTGTGTAACGAAGGCAACCGTTCAATGTTTCTCTCTCTCCCCCTGTTCCTCTCTCTCTACAAGTCAATAAACATACCCTTGAGTGGGGATAAAAAAGAGAGACAGAGAGAGAAGGAGGAGCTCTAAAAACAAAATAAAAAATATTTATTCAGATCACGCAAATTCTGAACTTACAGTAATCCTATCAAAGTGGACTGTAATTAGTGTTTGAAACAGTCTTTAAATTTATTTTTCTAAACAGACATCATAACCATAATTGCAGGAGCAATGACTTACTTCAGACCAATTGATATTCAAGTCACTTCTGCTAATATGCAGCAGCTGACTTTTATTTACAGAGCAGGTCAGCATTTCTTCCTAAGACTGTTCCAGATATAAACTACCATGTATTGCTTGAAAAAGAAAAAAAGAAAATATTACATATTTAAAAAAATGCTATGGAATGCATTATTTAATTGGTGGCATTCTCCCACCAGTTTGTCCAAACTGGAGATTTTACTGCAGTGTATTTGGGGACAGAGGATAATTTCCAGTCACTTCCAATTTCTAACTCATTACTGTATGCCCTTTTGTTAAGATATTACTTTTCAGTGGTGCTGATATCAATCCAATTAGCTATTGTGAAATGAAATGGCATGAGGAAGAGTAAGGACAGCACATTCAGTCAGGGGTTTTGTTTGTTTCTGCTACAGTAACTTAATGAGAAACCATTTTTAATTCCCCGTCCCAAGCTAAAATGCAAATCCCCTCACAACAACTTGATGAATAAAAGCAAAAAAATCCCTTGTCTGAGACTTCGTAAGGGAAAAAGGTAAGGTCAGAAAGAACACAGCTGAAGTACTCTTTCTTCTGAATGGATTTTAAAACATTCACCTATAAAAGAAAAAAAAAACATATGGGATATCAGAACCCCTTTGAATACTTTGAAATTATGAAGCACATAGAAAATTCTTTTGGTGACTGAGATTACTAAGTAGTAATATTTGTTTAATTGCCTGGCACAGTCCATTCTAATGGCAAATCCAGACTCCTGGTGAAGATGTTAATCATTAATGGTGACATGCCTTCGTATAGTGGTTCAAAGACACTCTGTTCACCCAGCGCACAAAGGCAGACACTCAGAGATAAGAAGCCAGGAATTCAGGGAGGAACCAGTATCTGCGGAGGCTACAGTTTACTGAATAGCACAGGGCACAGCCAGCCAAGTAACTGACCATTAACTCCAAGCCTGACGCCTCCTACCTCAAGCAATCAGTGAGCCAGAGAGGAGATAGAGCACGCTCTGTAGCAACAAGATGCGGTTAGAAACCTCTGAGAAAAAAAAAAAAGATTGTACAGGCTTTTATTGTAAACTGAAGGCTCATAGGAAATACACCATAAATGTTGTATTTCAAGGAGCGCTGCATAAGTCACATTAGAAAAAGCAGACACTTGTACGAATAGGACAGCTAAACAGACTAAAAGAACAACGAAGGATCTATTACAAAACCTCAAAATACAGAAAGAGCACAATCCTCTTGTGAAGCATGCTTTTTGGTTTCTACCAAACCCACAGATAAGAATGAACTCATTAGCTATACCTCCACTGATGTGATTGTCATTAATTAAAAATAATCAAATAAAGTAGTTTAAAATAACAATTATTAACATTATTTCCAAATTTTAAAATCTGTGACTTTAAGTTTTATTTTTCCTCAAAGTCCTCTCCCAATACCCCAAAATCTTTTTTATTTTTGCTGACAAACATTTAATTTTAGAATTCCTGAAAACAATTTGGGGAAGTGTAAAAAAAATCCATTAGAGTCTTTTCTGTATCATTTTAAGTCCACAAATTATATTCAAGTTTCCAAGAAACATACTTATAATATCACTGATAATAACTCTTCAAAGAACTGCAGGATTGAAGAAGTTAACCCAGTTGGTCATTTTCCTGTAATTACTCGATTGCTTAAACCTGGGCCTGGGTAGGGGCGGGGAGGTGCAGCTGCTGGGACCTGCCCCATCGCCCTCAAAGCCACCACTTTCTTTGTTCTAAGGCTAACAATGCTGGAAACAGACAGCTTTGCCCGAGAAAGAGTGCTCCTGGGACATTTAAGGGTGAGGAGGCCAGAGAACAGCCCTGTGCCAGCAGGCTCTCTGGCTCCAGTCATGGGTCTTGACCACGACACTGGACCGCTCTAGATCCTGGCATTCCGCCAAAGATTCCACACTAAAACAGGGAAGGGACGCCAGTGGATTTTGGAATCCCATGCAGATACCCCCACGGCCCACATGAATTCCTGGAAGGAAAGGGCCCGCAGGCTAGAACATTCTCGGTTTGGGGACCAGATTTTAATGCCTGGAGCCCAAGAGGTCCTACCTCTGAATCAGAAACAACAGGAAACATATTTCCTCCCTCATCAGATTTGGAGGGTGACCCTGCAACCCCCACCCCATCTGTGTCCATTTCTGTCCTTTGCCCAGACGTCCAGGCTCCTCCCTGCCTTCCAGCCACCGGCCTGGGGAGGCTGGCCATCAGACACAAGACCATGGCCAGGACCTGAACTGTCAAACAGGATTATCATTTCTTATTACAGAAGCATTATGTATTGGTAGTGTCAGGGTCTAAGGTTGCATTTGCCTGTGTTGTATTTTTAAACCAACAAAATCCTGAAAAATCTAAGGAAGAGAGTGCATTACCTCTAAGTCTACTTCTTGAAAAAAAAAAAAAAATGACTTTAGGGAAAAAAGGAGAATAATTTGCAGCTTACATATTTCTCTCTAACCTTTATCTTAATCATTTTAAATTACAAAATATTTAAAACATACTATAAGTGGAATAGCCAGTACCCACGCACTCGCCATCAATATTTAATAGCTGCTAAGTGTGTGTTGCAGGTCTGCTCCATCCTTCGTGCCAGGCTCAAACCCTACCCCGCCCCCTGCCCTCCCCTCCATCAGCTGTTCTGCAGTCCCCTTCTGGTCTTCCCCGGCCTCTGCTGTTGGATGTTTTGTACATCTGAATAGTTTTGTTGTCTATGGTTTTATGAATCTACACCAACAGCACCTAATGTAAACATTCTGCAACTCGCTTTCCCGCCCAGTGTTGTGTCTGAGATTCATCCACATAGACGCATGCAGACAGAGGTCATACATCTAAACTGCTGTGCGGATTCCCGCTGTGTCCACGCAGCAGGTTAGGCTCCTGCTCCCCTCTCACTGGATGTTGGGTCACTTCCTGTTTTCCACTGATACAAACAATACTGAAGTGATCAGCCTCAACTTCCTTGTGCATGTGTGGGAGTTTCTCAAGAATACACACCCAGAGGTTAAAGGTTAAGTAGCTGAGCTATAGGCCTCTGTTACAGCCTAAGATTCATAATAGGATTCATAGCATTTACACACTTTAAATTCATTTTTCACTTAAAATAGTAATAGTAATCATCATGATTGCTGGGAGCTCTCAATACAATTTTTAAAAAGCTTGTATAGGCTTTAATTGTAAATTGAAGTCATATTAAGAATGTTTACTCAGGTTTATTTAATGTATTTATTTAACACCAACCATGTACCAAGTATCATACTTTGTACTTTGGTCAATGCTATGGATGAAAATGACCGAGAATGAAATAGCATAAGCTCATGAACTTACTATTTGGCAGAAAAGCCAGACCAAGACCAATTAAACAAGCAAATAATGATTAATAATGATGACGCAGCCCAGCAATTAATTATAAGGGAGGAGCAGGCTCCTATGACAAGATTTTATCAGGTGCAGTAAGGAGAGGGGGCTGAGGATGCTGGAGCCAGCAACTGAGGCATGGATAAGAGTTGAGGAGGGGACAGCGCTCTAGACAGAGGACAGACATATAGAAAGGCCAGAAGTCAGGGACGTGGCATCAGAGTACCTGGAAGGAATTCAGAATGGCTGGGGACAAGTTCAGGCTAACTATGGAAGGGCAAGGGAAGTTAATAAGGAAATGGAGTTGGCCATGAAGCAAGGATGCTCTGATGTGCGTTCGGAGGGGTCAATGGCGGTGGTGAGGGGTGAGGTAGGGGTGCAGGACTGGATGCAGGGAAACCAGGTAGGATGGTGCTGTGGTGATCAGCTGATGTGAGGACATGGGGTTAGGGGAACGAGAGACTACGATGGTCTTTGTGACACAGGAGACCACAAGAAACAGCGTCAGACACATTGGAGACTGAGTACCTAAGAGAACAGCAATCCCATTAACATAAAAAAGGAAGTAGAATCAGGGAAGGAGGCAGGGAAGTTCACTTCAATATTTGGCTTAAAATTGTTGACAAAAGAGCCCATGAAGCCCCTTTTAAAAACTTGTTAATGACATCCCAGTGCCCAGCCTGGTGTGCAGAGGACCCCCTTCCAGGGCACAGGAGGCTGCACTCTTTCATGTCCCAGGACTCTGGCTCTGTTGCCTGGACACAGTGGACATTCACCATGTGTTTGCTGGGAAAAAATTACAACACTGAGATGAAGAACGCTTTCCCCACAGACACGTCTTTAAAAATCATTTTTGTTTTAGGAAACAATGTGCACTTTAAGGACTAACTCTGACAAACATTTATCAATTCCCCATTCAGCAAGATAACAAAAGTAAGCTACTCAAGGGTCAAATTTAGGCATTGGCTGTCTTGATGTCACGCACAGTATTATGTACATTATCTACACATATATAGTCATATATATATATGTAAATACTGGTTCAAGAAATGGTTACATATGTATCTTCAAACCACAACTTCTTATTCCTTCCTTTGCCCTTCCCTTTGCACTAAGGTTGGCTATTGGCCTTTAGGATCAAAGTCAATGCTAAAGTCTAGAGATGGAATTCAGAGCCACACTGCATAAGTCAAGGTCAATTTACCACGGGAGAACGGCGCTCAGCTATACCATCATCCCATGTTTCAAGGTCATAAATTGGAATAAGCAGACTCTTTATTTAGCACAGTATTATTGCCTAACAAGAACTCTGCTATTAGAATCACAACTGTGTGAGGCACATAAATTCCTTCCTGGACAACTATATGGCTTTATAATGCTTATCAGAAACTTGCAATGTTGTACTTTAGCCCATTTATTGCACCCACAAGAGGAGAAGTCGACCCTTTGAACAGTTTACAATTCAGACCAACAGAATAAACCTTGATTCATCAAAATGCGCTATTATTACAACAATGTCTTTAAAAAAAACAAGGACTGCTTCCAAAGCACAGATCCATGCCTTGACCTTGGAGTTCTTCAGTGACCATGACCAGTCATTTGTCCTCAGTCAAAGGAGACCAGGCCAACTGAACTCACTTCCCAGCAAGTCTGCCTTCTAATTCAGTGTGTTTGTACTTCTAGTATTTCACGTTGTGGGGATATAAATGCAGCTTCAACATGTTTAACCTATAGCTTTATTTTTTCTTCTTATTAAAACATATAAACCAGCCAAAGCTTAACTCATATTAAAAAGTAAAAAATTATACATTTTCCCAGTTTCTCCCCAAAAAGCAATGTCTTGGAGATAAAAAGAGGAGGGACTAGCCTAAAAGAGCCTTTAAAAGATACAACTAGAATCAACACACAGGCCTTATTTAAATTCCGATTTGTGCCAACCAACTCCAAGAAGGCCCTGGAGATGGGCTGAGACAGTTGAATGTGGAGCATGACATGGTATCAAGGAATCACTGTCACTTTTTAAGATAATGATGTTAAGAAAGTTATGTTGAAAATTCTTACTAGTTAGAATTGCAAACTGAAGCCTTTAAGTGTGAAAATGATGTGAATCTAGGATTTAACTTAAAATACTCTGGCTAAAAAAGAAGATGATGGGTAAATACAAGATGACTTTTATTTTCCAAGTCCACATTTCAAGTCCAGTAGTTTTGTTTTGGCTGGAAAGCAAGAATCAATAAATACCGATGCCTGGAAACATTTTAGAATAATGCTAATTGTGGTTCTAGACTCATATTTTCCATAACTTCCACAAATATGAGTCTATTAGGTGAGTCATTATATATTGCTCACCTTTTCCTTTGTTCTCAGCTCATCAAACATTTGTTGGATTTCCAGCTTCCAGTCATCTTGCATGGAATGAAAAGATTCCTGAGGCATTTCGGTCATGACAGCCCCCTCAACAGCAGTCAGCTGTTCAAGAATTAAGGCGAATGATGGACGAATATGAGGGTCTTGCTGCCAGCATTCTAAAAGAAGCAAGGATCTCATTAATACCACCTTCCAGCCGAGCTCACATTCTAAAATAAACAAGTATCTCATTAATACCATTTCTCAGCAGAGTTCACATTATCAGCCCATGTTGACAGATCTGCTGGAAGCTAAAAATTCTATTGATAGGGTTTGGGAATTTTGTCTCACACGAGGTCCCTGCCAGTGCCAGGGACAACGGTCACTGTTGGGTAGGGCTCTTGAGGCCGGCTCCACCTTGTCCACTGTTTCCTTTAAGATCATGCTGACCTCCAACCCGCAGCTTCCTGCACAAGGGACGCAGTGTTCCTGGAAGCACACCTTTCCCTGCAGCCTTTAAGTCTGCTGCAGAAGAGTTTAAAGCTCCTGCAATTATTCCTAGAGATTATTCCTCGAGATTGTGTTGGAAGTTGTAATGTCCTCTACTGGAAGATAGAATTACCTTTCAAAATAAATATTGGTATTGTTGTGAAACTAAAATGAGACATTTAAAATGCTATGAAAACACCGATCGCCGATGAAATAATGAGGGGTGACTCCCAGCCCCTGGTGACTCTCACTCCTCCTGTAAAGAGAGAATGCAGAAGCAGCGCAGGTCCCCCCTACACAGAGACCTTTCCCTGCCACTGCACGGAGCACATGGCTGGTTCCTTTGAGGTAAACGGGTTATCCAGCTGATCTTTATTACTGAAGGGTGCTTCTGAGAACATTTGGAAGATTAAATTTATTGAATCTTTCTATTTGTCTTTAAGTTAAAATTTTATTGATTGATTGATTGATTTTAATCCTCACCCAAGGATATGTTTATTGATTCCAGAGAGAAAGAGAGAGAAACACTGATCAGTTGCCTTCCGTACGTGCCCCAACCAGGATGTGCCCTGACTGGGAATCGAACCTGCAACCTTTTGGTGTACAGCCTGATGCTCCAACCAAGCCACACTGGCCACAGCTAACTTAAAATTTTGACAGGATTATGGATCATACAGGGCAGGTTGCTTGATAGGATCTGACTTGCAGACTCAAACATAGCTGAATTCTTAATTATATACCCTTTACGATAAAGGACATACACATGCCAAGAAATACTTAACTGTCTTAACTTTTTATCATGTGGGTATTTCTTAAGTTTCAAGCTTCATGGGTTCATATAAATTTTAATTTAAAAGCAGAAAGCCCAAAATTGAATTTTTCGACCTAGCCCTTATGTGTAAAATTGATATCCCACACCGAAGAGTTTTAACTCCAAACTTGCAGAATCCAAAACTTGGAACGGTAAGAAGTGAAAATAAAGTAGAAGCATCCTGTGCTGAGTTCTGCATTCCTTTATCAGCCTATTTTAATGCAGACTTTAAGGAATTCTCACATTGTCTTTCTCAGGATAATACTTCCAAATGCACTCAGGAAGAGACTATTGCAAAGAAGATCTGAAGTTCACGGCGAAGCTCCACAACATGCTCATGGGAAGTGCTGGTGACTTGTGCTCACTGCGCGCCCAATGTTTACAGAAGTGCTGAGAGGAGCCAAGTGAATAGCAGCCAAGGAAGGGAAGATGGGGAAGCCCAGGCTTCAGTAAGGAGGAGAGGGATGACAGCAGTGAAGGGGACAGAAAGCTGTCGCAGAGTGTCACAGAAACAGCCAGGTGGGGAGGCACAATGCTGGGGCTGTGCTGGAAAAACCAGAGGGGATATTCCACCTTGTCACAGGAGAAGACAAAGCAAAGTATAGGCCTTGTCAACACAGAGACTTCAAAATCCCCTGTATGAGAATCTAAAGGACGGTGTGCGTGAGGGATGATTTCATTTGTCCTTACAGAGGAAATCGTCTATTCCAATCTTTAAAACTGAAAAGAAGGCTCATAGTGACTCAGAACCAGTGCTTGATTTGCTGTATTTTAAATGTTTTTTAATTTATTGATTTTTTTTGAGAGAGAGAAACATCAATCTGCTCTTCCACATATTCTTGCATTCATCGGTCAATTCTTGTATATGCTCTGACCGGGATCAAACCCACAACCTTAGTGTATTGGGACAATGTTCTAACCAACTGACCTACCTGGCCAGGGTCTAGGTTTGCAGTATTTTAGATGGTGAGTTCTCTGGGGCAGGCCTCATGCCTGTCTTGCTCTCTCTAGACCTGGAAATGTAGCAGGCTTTCAAACAAGACTTGCTGAGTTACTCATGAGTAAAATATCCCAATCTTCATGGAAGCACGTTCCAGTGTTCTCCCAATCACAAGCCCCAGGTTCATTGGGGAAGATGTATAAGAAAACGTAACAAAACCAGCATCTGACGGTGACACTGGTAGTTAAGTTTAAGAAATCAACCAGACACAGTTTATATATTTGATAAATGAACAGTGAGGTTCTGACTTGTAAAAGGAAAAAAATCTTTGCTGAGGTACAAAAGTATACTTCTGATGTTTGGGACTCCCTGGTCCTTAACAATATTAAGCCTCAATTAACCAGAAATTTATGAATACCTGTTTCCTGAATTTTTTGTTCGATTTAGATTCCCCTCTTCTGTTTCTAGCACAAAATCTGCCCGTTGTGTTACATAAATAAGTTGATGATGCTCTGTACCATAAAGTAATCTGTTTAATATTTTTGGTTTTTGCTTTTGAAAATTTTATTGTAGCTAGTTCTTAAAAACATTCTCTTAAAGAATTCGACATTTTGTTATTACATACATGTGATCTGTCTTTTTTTCTTTTGAAGACAAGGCTCTTGTCATCTACAGCATAGGGCATTCTAAGGGTACACATGCCTTCCATGCCTTACACCACAAGCTCTGCGTGTCAGGGCTAAAGCTGCCCGAGCTGGGGGGTTCCCTGCTGTAGAGATCTGTCACTCAACCCAGCGCCACCAGAGTCTCTAACGTGTTATAATCACAAGAGAGGTTCTGAGCCACAGCCTGATAACTAAGTCAGGTAACTGGCTGCTTACAAAAAGAGTTAGTTAATATTTAAGAGATAAGGACCAAACAGGTAAGGTCAGGGCAAACCATGCCAAGTAAGGTTGTAAACATTTTTGATCATTCAATAAAACTTAAAATAGCAGATCTGGAGCCCACTCAATATCGTCTTTGAATTCTACTCAGTGGAAACCTTATTACCACTCCAGTGAATTTTGCACGTAAATGAGTCACTGATCAAAACTGAACTGTTTTTAAATTACTTACTTCATCAAAATTTTCCCTGACATTTGAGATCAAAGACAAGGCTTCTAACTCTAAAATAGTGCAAGTCCTTAAAAGCACCTGAAAATCAGTACCACAGAAATTTTATCCGTGGTTAAAAAAAATACAGACATTCTCATGAGCGGGTCCCCCCGCCCCCACAGAGGTGCAGAGGCAGGGAGCCGCAGGTACCTTTCATGAGCTTGGCGAAGGGCTCCGGGCAGGTAGAGGGAACGGGCAAGGTGAGCTTGTTGACAGCCACCCCGTAAGCCACCGCGAGGCCATCGATGCCACGATAGGGGACCTCCCCCGTGAGCAGCTCCCACAGCAGCACACCATAGCTGGAAGACAAGGTGTCACAACGTTAGTGAGCCCGCGACCCGGCTTTTCCCTCCGACACAGAGGGTGGGACAACTGTATCAGTGCCTTCCTCCAGCTGCTAGTGAGAGCCTTCTCTGCCAAGAAAGCAGCCCTCCTCCGGAGGGGAGAGGTCAAGGTCTCAAACATGGTCATTTCCCAGAAATCAGAAAAACTGCGTAACAAACAGGAAAGCTCAGGTGCAGTCGCACTGAAGTAAGCAGGGCCAGGGTGGGCCGCTCTTTGAGAGTAATGTGGTTGTTCTGACATTTCTCCTCTGCCTCATTTTTCCCAAGCGTAGATAAAACCTCGTGAGGACTGATAGGACTCGAAGATGCTCGCCCCACATCCATCTCATGCTACACACCGCTGGACTCAGATGGAAGGATTTTTAAATACTTTGTCAAAATTGTTTATCTTTCTGCCTTTTACTTCCTATTTTAAGAGCTATTTTAAGAATGTGTTCACCAGGAAGCTTAACAGTAACAGACCCCAGAAATCAGGAGGTCCTCCTGGACCTGCTGTTAGCACATCACATCTATACTTCGTAGGGAGGAGGGTGAGGTGAGATGGGAGGGAAAAGCCAAGAAGGACTTGTAGCTGCTGCCAAGCTCTGGGAGCGTTGGCAGGTGTGACCCAGGTCCATGGCTCTTCCGGGTCATCAAAGGCAAATGCAATTACAAATACGAGAGAGGATGCAGTGGTAGGACTTCTAAACCAATCTTTTAAATGTTTTATTTATTTTATTTTTTGACAGAATGGGGAAGGGATGAAGAGAAACATCAATGTGCAAGAGATACATCGATCAGTTGCCTGTTGCATCCCCCCAACCAGGGACCTGGCTGGCAACCCAGGCATGTGCCCTGACGGGGAATTGAACCAGCACACTTTCGGTTCACCGTCGGTGCTCAGTCCACTGAGCCTCCCCAGTCACAGCTAAACCAATTTTTAAATGAAGCCGGAGGACCAAATTTTACTCCACATCCATGCCACAGACGCCAAGGCAACACAGAGGAGCCTGGGAACAAGTTTGCACATTATGTATATTTAATCTCTCCTACAAGACCAGTCAGTATCTTAGTTCCCCTTTATCTTCTTCAAAACGAGAAGTACACTCAAATTATCTTTTGTTAATACACACAAAAAAGTCAGTCACTCCAGGCTACTCACTTGACTTTACACTGAAACCCTAAGCACATAAGAAAGTCCTATTTACTTTCTTCTTTATTTCTATTAACATCACTAGTACAGCCCTACAGTCCTACTTACTTTTCTAATCTTTTTTCTTCTGATGTGAGTGGTGAGGCCACCGCCTCACAGAGACAATGGAAAAGGCCCCCTGTGCGGAAGACCCACCCTGCAGAGCTGCAGATTCTCAGGACTGAGGCTCGGGCCATCCCGGATACGATGGCGTTTCACAAAAGACCCTCCATGTGTGCCTGCTGGGCCCTGGACACTTATTTTTTAATTACACTTAACGTACCACGTTATGTTAGTTTCAGGTGTAGAACATGGAGATTAGACACTCATGTAACTTACAAAGTGGTCACCCGGATGGGTCTAGTACCCATGTGACACCCTACATGGTTATTCTATTTTGACCTTACTCCCTCAGCTGTACTTTGCATCCTGCTGTGACCACTTTGGAACGGTCATCTGTACTTTGGAATCCCCTCCTTCTTTTCACCCACCCTCACCCCCTCCCATCTGGGGACCATCAGTTCGTTCTCTGTGTCTCAGTTTGTTTCTGTTGCACTGCTCTATTAATTTTCTTTTGAAAAAGGAATATATCATGCAGCAGTAAATCACATCATGCTATAACTATCAATGATGAGGTCGCAACCAATATTTTTCCTAGGTACCTGCTTAGTTTCTTGGGAATCAAATTCTTTATTTCGAGAACAAGTAAATTTAACTCACAGATGAATCAAAATCACCTCAGAACAAGGGACCAAAGCAATCATGGGGTAACTGAAACGTGTCTAAATTCACAGAAGTGCCCTTGCTATTTTTATGAGCAAGCAGGAACCCAGAACCAAATGATAACACCAACTCAGCTTGGTTTCTGGGATGTTTCAGAGACTAATTCATGACAGGTCATTGTTTCCAGAGAGAAGAGGGCTCACCCAGGTAAAACCAAAGCAAAACTGGAACTATTTCTATGTAACCATGTACATAAAGTGCAGTGCGTGTTTCCTGTTCTCTGCGACCAGGAGGGGACAGGACACACAAAGCCCTGCCCGAGCGCTCCCGTAGCCTGCAGGTGAAGGGCTGCGGCAGCCAGAGCAGCATCTCAGGCCTGGGGCCTGAGTCACTTGCTGGTTTTGCAACCTGAGGAAATTTCTTAACTTCTCAGTACCTTGGTGCTGACTCTGTGAAACTGGGGTACAGGAGACACTGTCCAAACCCAAAGGGAAGACCTGTCTCAGTACCTGGGAGTCCAACATCTGGCAGGACGAAGATGGGCAATAAGCAGGCAAGTTTGTAAACGCGCTAGCGAACACACAGCCCACAGCACTGCACAGAGGGCAGCGGCGTTTCCTGGATGAAATCGCTTTCACAGGGACTTGAGGAAAGGAGGTCCGAAAGCACAGGTTCACACAGGCCAGAGGCTGTACCCCCATCCAACACCCCCCAGGTCCCGCACACTTTATTCTCGTAATGAATTCTGTGGCTCCAAAGCCAGTCGTTTCCAGCCCTTTTCATAGCATTTCACGCCTTTTCCTTCCTATCTATTTTGCTTCCAGCTGCCAATTTTTACTGTTTTCAGCTTAACCTCCCTCTCCCCTCTTCTGATTAGCTGATTTGACTTAAAATCCAATAATACCAGCTTATGAAATTGAGAATTAGAAATAAACACACTTTGAGAGACAGCCTGTCCAAGAACTGCATAGACTCGAAGACCTATATTTTGGCTGGTTTTAGAAAGTTTTTTTCTTACCTCTTGATTCTCCCCTATGCTTAGAATAATAGGGTTGCTATAAAGCATTTATATAGATTATACAGTATTTGCATAGCTTGTAATTATGCAGTTTATAAAGGAAATGACATGGTCGTAATCTTCAGTAATATTTTAAATGTAAAATTGATTTTGATGTATTTTATTAGTTTTTAGAGTCTTGAAGTGTAATTTCTTAGAAGAATCACCTATTTCACTTACATATCTTGGCATCACATGGTCAGAAAATCACTGTAATTAAACCAAGGGAAAAACGTTGACTGTTTCAGGAAGACCCGTGTGCTCGGACTCCCCCAACAGACAGTCTAGTCAGTAAGTCCCAGGCATTTGAGTTTTCAAAACGGCCCTAGGACGTTCTGGAACCTCTGACAGTTGACAGAATTCTCAAAAGAACAATTAAATTATATTTTAAATGCAGAGGGTCAAGTTTCAATTTAAAGGACTTTTTTGGAACTTATACTAGCAGCATCTCTGCCACTGACTTGATGTGTGAATTTGAGAGTAATTTCTGTCGCATCCAATGATTGGAGGGGGACCAAGTGTTGCTGGTGACGACTTTGGAAGTCAGAAAGATATGGATTCAAAGAGCAGGTCCTCTGCTACTTCTCAGATATGGACTCTTAGCAAGTAACATTTCCTCTCTCAGCCCGAGTTTTCTCTGATATACAAAAACCTTGGAAGTTTAACTGCAATGAGATGCCACTTCGTGACTACTAGGATGGCTACAATCATAATGTCAGATAATAGCAAGTGTTGACAAGGATGTAGAGAAGTCGGAACCCTTGTACTGATGAGATGGGAACAGAGCAGCTGCTTTGGAAGGTGGTCTGGCAGCTCCTCAAATGATTAAACACCCATTTGCCATATGGCCCAGCAATTAAATGCCTAGATACATGGCCAACAGAACCGAAAACATACACCCTCACAAACACTTGTTCATAAATTTTTGTAACAGCATCATTCAGAATAGCCCCAAAGTGGAAACAACCCAAATGCCCACCAAGTGATGAACAGACAGACAAAATGTGGTCTGTCCATCCAATAGAATATTATTCACCCTTAAAAAGGATGGGAATTCTGTCACATATTAACATGGATGAACCTGGAGGACATTATGCTAATTGACAAACACCAGTCCCAAAGGACTACATACCGCATGATTCCATTTATATGAAATGTCCAGAATAAGCAAACCTAAGATACCAAAGGAACATTAGTGGTGGCCTGGGAGGGGGTGTGCTGGGGATGACGGCTGAGAGGTGCAGGGTTTCCTTTACAGATTATAAAAATGTTCTAAAACTGGTTTGTGTTATATTAAATACTAAAAGCCCTCAGATTATGCCATTTAAATGGGTAACTTGTATGACATGTGAATCATATCTCAATAAAATGATTTAAAAAAACAAAAGAAAGGACTGGAATTTTATTACACCACAATTAACTTTTAGAGTATTTTCAGAATCCCAAAACTTCTACGCAGGACTTCATGAGCACTAGATAAAAGCAAGGAAGCCCCTGGTGGGTGGTAACTACTCAACAGAGTGTTTTTCTCTATCGCTCTGCTGCTGAGCAGCATCACCCCCAGATGACACACAGCTGAACAGAAAACCCAGGTAACAGGGGTCCCAATTGGTCCAGCTCTCTGTTCTCAAACTGAGAGCTTTAATCTTTACAGGATGCCATCTATCTCAAACTCCTTCCATGCTACTATTTTGTCCGGGAATCATGAGGAATCGAAATTTTGCTTAAAGTGAAAATTTAACTGTACTTACTAACAAAATCTTGGCATTACTGTGAACTCCAATTATAACCAGTTTTAAAGAAACCTCAGATTTAACAAGAAGGTTCTCCTATCAAATGGAAGTCATGACAATAAAAACCTCAAGTTACCTGCTCCACTGGTTCTATGATCAAAACTGTAAAACCCTTTGCCGAAGGCCCACGTTACCCCTTATGCTCAGAACTACTGAATACTTCGGGGCTCCCTCACAGGACACAGAGCAGCCCGTTTCCGCAGTCCGCTGCAAAGCGGAGAGCCCGATGCTCACCTCCAGATGTCGCTCCCCTTAGAAAACAGGGAGGACTTGATGACCTCTGGGGCCATCCAGGCATAGGTGCCGGCCGTGCTCATCTTCGTGGTCCGGTGCCACTCTCTCGCCAAGCCGAAATCTGTAATCTTCAGCGTTTTACTGCAGAAGTCATCGTGCTCTATCTTCTCCAGCAGCAAAACTTTAAAAAAAGTGATATATTTTTATAAATATTTTATCCCTTAGAAGGGATAAAATATTTCCCTTCGAAAACATTTTTTTCCTTCGTATTTTCAACATAGTCCTCAATGCAGTGGGCAGAATACATGAGAATGACCTAGACTGTTACCATTTTACCTTCCTTACACCTCCTTGCATCCTAACCACTAGTGGGTTATTTGTGCCGGAGTTGCAAGTGTTTTTAGAAGTCCACAGACATGATACAGCTCGGCCCTCTTGATGGGTGTTTCTTGTCATGTGAAAGTGATTTCGAGGGGCTAGGACCATCTCCTGAGGGAGCACGGGCAGGATCCCAAGTCCCTGCGAGTTTACCTGACATACTGTGTCCTTCTACCATGCGGGTCCTCACCTGAAGGCAGAGTCTTTTCTGCTGACTGTATTGAAGAATCTCTCAAATAGATGACATATTCCCCAAAATTGTTATCAAACATTACATTTACAAAATGCTTATAGATACTTTAACTCATGAAGAAATTTTATGAGACAGGAGTGCTTTCCTGAAGCTCAAAATAGAGCAAAAAGTGAAAACTTTACGGAAACTTTATCCAGACGCTCGATCCCCAGTCCCCAGCCCCCTGAAATAAAACGCCAAGTGCACAAGCACAACTTCTGGAAGGCAGCACAGGCCAGTGGTCCCAGGCACTGAAATAAGCTGCTTCTCACTGCCTCCCCTCCAGCCCAAAGGCTCACACCCTCCCTGCACCCAGGTCCCTCTCTTGCAGGGCTGACTCTCCTCTGCCCATAACCACACAGAAATGCTCCCAGGTTTCCACAAGGTTCTAGGGCAGCTGCTCACCTATGTCTCTTCCTCCCATTTGCTGCAAAGGGGCCAGTTTAAATCCGCTGTGTTTTCTTTCTTCTTCTTTTTTTTAAGATTGTATCATTTATTTTTAGACAGAGGGGAAGGGAGGTAGAAAGACAGGGAGAGAAACATCACTGTGTAGTGGCCTCTGGCACATCTACTACTGGGAACCTGGCCCGCAACCCAGGCATGTGCACCAGACTGGGAATTAAACTGGCAACCCTTATGATTTGCAGCCCAGCACTCAACCACTGGGGCTACACCAGCCAGGGCTAATCCTGCTGTGTTTTCTAACTGATCTCCTCACGCCTGCCTTAAAACCCTGCACTCCAACACACAGCTCTGCTGTCCCACTCCACACCCGAATGTTCTGCAAACCCCCCTCCATTTCCCTGGCCACTACATGACCTCTGCCCTCACTGCTTCAAAACTGGTGAACAGCACTAGACATCCTTCATGTTTCATTTTTGGAGCATGATGATACAGAGAACCAAATGTTAGTTATAGGGAAAATCAACATTTGATGGAGTCCATTCTATTTGTCGGGCACACCTACAGGCATCTTAATCAGATCATCCCACTATAACCGTACAGGTATGTACTATTAATTATCTGGACTTGATAAGGAAACTAAAACCAGCCACATTGAGTCATCTGTCCCAGGTCACGCAATGAAGAGGTGGTGAGGCTCAAGAAGTCTGACCCCAGAGGCCAAGGTCCTAAGTGCCACCTACTTTGCTCAGTTGGCAGGTTGTGTCAGTTTTTCATGAGGGAAACCTCTCTTTGTTTTGGGCCCACGCTCCTTTCCGATCTCCTGTCATTGGACCATTACTGAGTGGAGGCAGGGGTGGGGTGGAGTCCTGCGTCTGCTCCTGGCTGCCTTGGGGACGGTGATCACATGCACCTCACATCGTTGCAGTGAGGAGGAAATTGTGCAAAGTGCTGAGAACAGCGAAATGCAGGGAGTGTTTCATAAGGATCCTACACTCACATGCACTCACCCGCGCACACACGCACACACACTTTTATCAACGGGTTGGCAAGTGTTTTTAGCAAATCTTCAAAACCAGTTTCTTGGATGTGAGGAAATATTAGGTCTCTCGCAAGGCTTGAAATTTCACTTTGCAATGGATTCACACGGTATTTGTAGCATGTCATCGAACGTTTACAATGAATAATGGTCACAAAAGTCAGACCTGGTGCCGCTGGAGAGAACCAACATGCTGTCAACCAGGAGGGACTTTTGAGTGGGGATATGTCGCCAACACTGAGCAAGTGTTGCTGTGTTCAATGTGTCGTCCCCCAAGCGCTCTTTTCCTTGTGAGATTAGAGAGCAAGGACCCCTGGCCTAGTTTTATACCCATCACATAGAGGCCAAGTTCAGTTTTAAGGTGGTTGTATGCTCACACAGATAGTAAATAGCAAGGCCAAAACCCTTACTATTTTCTTACTCATACACATGATGCCATACTCTGTAGTGAGGATAGGGGAAGTATGTGGGGGGCGGGGCTCACTTCTGTGGAACAGCCTCTCATTCTCTCTGCCCACCTACACTGTTCAAGGGCCAGCTTCCTTAGGAAATCTTTCCAGAGCATCCTACAAAATAGTGACTATTTCATCTTCCCAGTCATGCATTATCCACGTAGTGTTTCATCCGTTACCTTGTCACCTAAAACGTATGGTCCTCAATTGCACACGAACTACTCAATGCCAGGAGCTGTGTATTACAGCTGTCCCCTGCATCCCCCAGTGTCACCTGACACAGTACCTTGTGCATCAGATGTTCAATGGAGTAGTTTTCATTAATGACAATTGGATAATTAGCACCAGTTACGATAAGAATGTCGCCTACCATTGACCGATCCTTTTCTGAGTGTGGTTGTTGCCGCTTGATCCTCACCCCCTGCTGTGAAGTGACAATCCAAGTGGGATTTCCAGTGCAGACACAGCGTCTCAGGTCGCAGGGCTACAACATACGCCAGTTTCAGATGCCATCCACGTCCCTACGTTCTCAGTCCCTGCACTACCAGTAACGCTGTGGGTTACAAATGGGGACAGCCAACCAGAAACATCCTTAGGTAACTTGTTTCAGAGATTAATTTTTTAATTTTCTTCCTTCCATGTCAGCCTGAGGTATATTTATTTTTCAATTCTTACTCCTCATGTTTATAAAAAAAATCTAACCCCATATTCTTAAACCACAGAAGCAAAAAAAAAAAACCAAGACAGATAATTAGCTACTTCATCAGCTGTATTACATTTTTTCCATTATAATACTACTAATTTCACTTTTAAACAGTGATTATTCTTACCACCAAAAAAGACTCCAAATTAGTGATTAAAATGGCTTTCAGTTCTATAGAACTTTGCTTCCAGACACTTTCAGAGGCATTAGCTCCTCATTCTCATAAACATCCACACAGGGAGGTGTGAGGATGTGTGATTAAAGTATGCATTAAAAAAATGCCATGACCCCCACCCCAGGGAAGGCCTGGCAGCCCTCAAGAAGCAAAGGCCAAAGAAAGGCAGCTCTGAAAATAAGTGAAAACTGAACTAAAAATGAGAACTAAAACCAAAGCATTTAAAATGAATTGCGTTACTACATAAAGGTCATGGTGCTGCGTGCTCTTGGCAGCCTTGGCACTGATGGTCTCAGCACCTCCCCCAGCCTCAGTCCAAAGCCTCCCTAGGAGCCAAGTGCTTCCATGCTTTGAACTAACAGAAAACAAGTTAAAATAACACTCTGAATGTCAAGTTTAAGGTTCCATGAAAGGCCCATTGTTTTGGAGTCTATTTCAGAGGTGTTCAGCAAAATTCCTGAAATTCCTTATCTTTTGGGCAAAGTGACCGAAACCAAGAATAGCTGGTGTCCCAACAGGTAACATAATGGGGCAGCTGGCCAGGTTTCAGCCTAAGGACACAAGGGTGGATGCCAACTTCCACTTCCTGTCACTCACTAGGAAGGGTGACAGGCACGGCTGCCCCTCAGAAGGTACAATGTGCAAACCAGGCAAATTTACTGTTTTGGGCCACAGGAACGGTAAATTCTTGTTAGTAACCTAGCGACAGTGTCAGAGCCCCTTTTGTGGCACTTCAGTGAAGACTTCTGACCCCTGTTCACCCTGTTCTTTGCAATCAAGCCTTTACAATCTTGCACTTAGTCTATTTACTCGACCATGAGGCACTTGATTTTCCCTGCTCCTTTGAAGTTTCCCTTTGGTATTTTCAGAATTATGGCATATAAGGCATTTTTTTAAAAGGGAATTACAATGTATTCATTCTATTTTCTCAACATTTATGGGATTGCTATGTCCAAATTCCATGTGAGTCAAACAGGTTCACTGTGATTAATCTTTAACCACAAATGTATTATCACCAAGAGAAAGTCATAAGAAAGAAAACAAGTGGAGAAAAGCAACAATGTGAAAGCATACAGTAACAAACACCCCCTTCTCTCAGTCTGAGATATAAATAAGGTGACTCCATGAATTTCAACTCAGAACAATCAACCATTTACATGAAATAAATGCTAACTTTCTAAGTTTACCAAGCAGCCCCCAATTTTTGTACATTTTACTCAATCTGTCCCCACCCCCGCCTCCCCTACACACACACAGCTCACTCACACCCAGGTTTATGGACTCAAGTCCAGACCCTCACCCAGGACTTCCAGGACCTTCAGTGGCAGCTACATGATCTTTTCCATTCTTCCCTACTCTCCAAAATGACCCACTCCTACACCCAGACAATTCTGGGCACTAAAAGCCAGTTCTAACAAACACACCCCCACACTTGTCCTATACACCCTTGCGCGTGCTGTGTAGCTGTCTCCCCATCCGCCCTGCAGCAAATCCGCACTGGGGACCCTCAGGTGCTCCTTAAGCATCAGGGCAGTAGCCTGGGGTTCCCACCAAGCTACTCACTGAGAGACCACTCCCAAGTCCACAACCTTTGAGATCTCAGCTTCTCTTTCCATGAAGGAAGTGAGCGACTTCCACACTCTTCCTGCTCCAATATTGTATGAATCTCTAAACAACACCCCCCCTGGCACCTTCCCTTGGAACCTCAGAGGGACCTTCTTTGCATTTCTAAGCAGTGTCACACTCAAACACTGCCTTTTCTTACTGCTTGGTCTCATCTCCCTAAGTGAAGCATAAGGAACCAAAGGACAAATGGCACCTCGCTAATTTTCTGTCTGTCTGTATTTATTTTTACTGCACAGCAACTAGCATTTTTATACATTCACTAAATATCTGTTAAACAAAAGAGTAAATGAAGACTGTAGGGGAAGGAGTACGAAGAAAACGAATTGCAAGCTTTTCCATGGGAAGTTGGCAGCTCGTTGTACAACTCTGACTGGAATAGTGCTAGGAAAGGAAGACTGTCCTCCAAGAGTCCTTACAATAGAACCACTACTTGAACGCCGACCCATCAGCAGCATCTGATACAGCTGATTGCTCCTCCCCAAAACACATTCTTCCCTGGCCTTCGGAGCACCTGGGTTTTCCTTCCCATTCTATTCGAGCTGCTCCTTTTTCTGGCTCCTCCTTATCTCCCTGACCTCTAATTCCCGGAGACCTCCAGGACCCAGTCCTTGGGCCTCTGGTCTTCTGTGTCAGCACTCACTCCCCAGAGAGTTGCAGCCGATCTCTCAGGGCTTAAATTCCCCCTCTACGTTGTCGGTGACCCCCGAATGCTTACCTCCACCCTGGGCTCCTCCAGTCTATTCTCAGAACTGCAGCCAATGCAATCCCATGAAAATGTCAGTCACAACCCAGTTCTCAGCTCAAAACTCTCTAGCGTCCCAGGGAAGTCAACGGCCTTGGGGGACCTAGGAGACCCTGCATGACCTGACTCCCCCACACCCCCCCATCCTACTGCCCCCTCCTATTGACTGTTTAATGTCTGTGTCGCCCACTGGAATGCAGACCCAGAAGGTGGAGGGGTTCTGTGCCTGCTTTGCTCACTTCGGCACCCCCGGGGCCTGGGAGAGCCCCTGGGACACAGAATCCGAACAGTAAGTGACTGTAAAATATGAACGACAGGCGGGCCTACTACACACAAGGAGACACACTCTGAAAGAAAATGCCCACATGGTCAGGTGACCCAGAGCCTTCTACTGCTCTTATCCCACAAATAAACAGTGCTGGGCCAACCTGCCCCAGCCACATTCAATGCTCACAGTCAACGCGCTGAAAACGCCTTCTGTTTCGTCGTGTGTGAAGTCCAGTTCTGTATTTCTATCACCTTAGGATTTTAAACAAAATAAACTCCTTAAAGTCATGTTAAGCCAATAATAACTGAAACATCATATGTACAATCAAGTCACTTCCCCAAATGGCACGTGACTTGCTCTTTTTCCAAGAGCTTAAAACAATGTCCTAGTATTGACCCTGGTCGTGAAACAGTTACAGCAGCAATTCGGTACTTCATGCCTCCTCCTTGACCCTCGACTTATCAGCCCAAGTTACAGGCAGACTGCCAAAGCGCCCAGATGGCAGCGCTCCTACAGAGAACAAAGCCCAGGGCTGTGTCCTCATCCTGCTGGCTGGCCAGGCAGCCGGGCAGCCAGACAGCAAAGGCCCTCACCCCCAGCTGAGGTGAGTAAATATGTGATTACACCTCACCATATTTTGCAGAATGACTGATAATAATGATCTTAGGTTAAAAAGCGTCCTGGAAAACTTTTAGGTATCAATGAATTCACAAAAAAAAATTAGGAAATATTAAAAGTACTCAAAGTTTTTCTTTTTTTAGAGCTATATGTATGTCTATATATAGTATATTTTATTGATGATGTTATTAAAGTTGTCCCACTTTTTCCCCTATCCCCCCCTTCTGCCCAGTACCCTCCTTCCCACCAACAATCCCCCCCTTAACTCATGTCCATGGGTTCTGCATATAAGTTCTTTGGCTTCTCTATTTTCTATGCTATTCTTAACATCCCCCTGTATATTTTGTACCTACCAATTTGACTTGACCCATGCACCTTTTCCCCTATTCTCCCCTTTTCCCCTCTCAGTTGATAACCCTCCAAATCATCTCCATACCTGTGACTCTATTCCTGTTCTGGGTGCTTGCTTAGTTTTTGTTTGTTTGTGTGTTTGTTTGTTTTAATAGATTCAGTTGTTGATAGTTGTAAGTTTGTTGCATTTTTAATGTTCATAGTTTTGATCTTTTTCTTAAATAAGTCCCTTTAACGTTTCATGCAATAATGCCTTGGTGATAATGAACTCCTTTAGCTTTACCTTGTCCAGGAAGTACTTTACCTGCCCTTCCATTCTAAATGATAGCTTTGCTGGATAGAGTAATCTTGGTTGTAGGTCCTTGCTGCTCATCACTTTGAATATGTTTTGCCAGTCCCTTTCTGCCTACAAAATTTCTTTTAAGAAACCAGCTGGCAGTCTTATGGGAACTCCTTTGTAGGTAACTCTCTGCTTTTCTCTTGCTGCTTCTAAGATTCTTTATCTTTAACCTTTGGCATTTTAATTATGATGTGTCGGTGTGGTCCTCTTTCAGTCCAAGTTGTTTGGAAATCTCTGTGCTTCCTGGACTTGTATGTCTATTTCTTTCGCCAAATTAGGGAAGTTTACTTTCATTATTTTTTTTTCAAATAAGTTTTCAATTTCTTGCTCTTTCTCTTCTCCTTCTGGCAACCCTATGATTTGGATGTTGGCACATCTGGAGATGTCCCAGAGTCTTCTTATACTATCTTCATTTTTTTGAACTCTTGTTTCTTCTTTTTGTACTAGTTGACTGTTTATTTCTTCCCTATGTTCCAAATCATTGATTTGAATCCTGGCTTCCTTCCCTTCGTTGATGGTTCCCTGTAGATTTGTCTTTATTTCACCTAGTGTAACCTTCATTTGTTCCTTTATGTGGCTGCCCTATTCAATGAGTTCTTTGAGCATCCTGATCACCATTGTTTTGATTGGCAGGCCAGCGCTCAATCCACTGAGCCACACCAGCCAGGGCACCTTGATCACCAATGTTTTGAACTCTACATCTGATAGGTTGGTTATGTCCATTTTACTCTTTTTCTCAGGTTTTGTTCTGTTCTTTCATTTGGGCCATATTTCTTTATCTTCTCAATTTGGCAGCCTCACTGTGTTAGTTTCTGCGTATTAGGTAGAGCTGCTCTGACACCCTGTAAATTGTGTGGGGCGGAGCCTTAGGTAATCGCGCAGGTAGGGCAACCCAATTCACTGATTTGTGGCTCCGTGTGGGGGGAGGGCTCGGAGAGGGGACTATGCTGCTGCCTGGTTTCTGGGGGTTTGACTGACATTCACCCCATTTCCAGTCACTTTATCCACTCCCCATTTGTGACTGACACTTGTCCAGCTGTTGCCCTGGTGTTGAGTCCCAGAGTGGATGGTTTTGCATATGTTTTAAAACCACATGGGCCCTTTAAGCAAAGTTTTCTGAAATTCTTCCCATTTCTTTGCCACCCCAACCTCCACCAGTTTTTATAGCCAGAAGTCATGGGGATTTATCTTCCTGGTGCTGGGACCCTGGGCTGTGCCATCTGGCCTGAGGCTGTGAAGGCTGGCTCCCAAGGTGTCCCTGCCGACTCTTCTCCACCACACGTGAATGTGGGACTGTGAGGCTGCAGGTGATCATTTCCTTGCCACTGCTGCCTCTCCTCTCCATGCTGCACCATCTCCTCGCCTCTCCCCTCCACACTGTACCACTTCTCCTCACCCAACCTCCATGTCTCTGCCCCTCCTACCCATCTAGATGAATGTGTTTTCTTTAAATCCTTGGATGACAGACTTCCGTATAGTTTGATTTTCTGACAGTTCTGCATGTTATTTGTTTTGAGATTTAGTTGTAATTCTTTTCTGTGGTTGCACGAGGAGGTATCTACCTACACCTCCATCCTGATCAGAAGTCAAAGTGTTTCTAAACAATATATAAAAATGAAACTGTCACCATTGTGGTTTACAGTTTATTAAACATTTTGACATATGCCAGGAGTCAGCAAACTATGTCCCATGGGCCAAATCTGGTCCAAAACCTATTTTTATAAATAAAGTTTTATTGGAACACACATACACTCATTTGTTTTCACAATGTCTCTTGATGCTGTCAGCTACAACGACAGAGTTGAACACTGCAACAGAGACTTTATGGCCTGCCAAGTCAAAAATACTTACCATCTGGACCTTTACAGGACAAGTGTGCTGAGCAGATGTACACGATCTCACTGACCCTCACAGCACCCTACACAGGGACTCAGCGCTCACAAGCCCACAGTGGAGCAGTGGAGTCAGAGATCAGATACCACAATAGCACTACAAGCCCCTGCGTCACAGGGACAAATTCTTAGTGATGTTCCTTGCCCCAGGGACAAAAGCCCAGAATAAGCCACCCATACGCTCACAGATGCCTGCTATGACCAACCATCCCCTGTCATCAGTTAACAGGATTGGGGATAAGCCTGTGGCCGTGAAGGATCAACCCAGGCAATCATGGGAAGGAACCCACAAACCTGGTCCTTCAAACAGCAGTTGCTAAACTCGGTGCTATGTTTGAATTATCCAGAAGCTTTGAAAAAAAATAATGCTGCATGAAAAGCTCACATGCTTTGATGGATGGATAGAGTTCAATTTGTGTGAAGGTGACTGAGTTCAACGTTAATGGCAGGATCTAGCTGTTCGCCTACATTCCTTCAACTCTATATAGTTCAAGATTTTCAAAATAAAATGGTCCAAAAAAAATTCATTGCTTGTTTCCAAGCAAAGTCAGCTGAACTGGAACATCTAAAAATGAGACGGGGAATGTTACTTTTTAAAGCTCATGGGGAGCTGCTGATGGTGCTCTGGGCGTGGGGATGGCTGCTGCACAGCGCCACTCTCCACCAGCCCAACTGGGCGTCTGGCTGAGCACTCCTCAGAGTATCATCCGGGGTCCCCTGCAGGTCCCCAAGCTGGCAACAGCTCAAATGCAGAAACAGATATGAATCTCCACCTGGCTTCTATCGGGTGTCCTCCCCAAAACTGTCTTAGAAAATAAGGTGTTTCCCCGACTAAAATACTATGTTAACATGTAATGGGGCTACTCTTATTTTCCTATTATTAGCTATCTTTAAGTTTCTAATATGGTAAACATCAACAGCCATACCCTACATAAACCAAAGTTCTTTCAGGCCCTGATAACAAACACTGGAGGACTATTAATCGAGACCATACATGGAGAAGATAAAAGCTCTAATTCTGGAGCTAGAAGTCCTGGGTTCAAGTCTCTGACAAGCCAAGGAAACTTGATAAAGTCTATTCACCCCTGGCCTCAGTTCTGCACCTGTAAAATGGCAATAATTAAATGACCTACTCCAGACGTTGCTCAAGGGATAAATGAGGTTAGAGTTTGGGCTGTACTCAGCACCTAGTAAGCATTATATAAATGTTAGCTCTTGTTCCTGTTACTACTATTATTCAGCTAAAGCACTTAACATGAAGTGATATTTGAAGAATATGGATTTTTAGAAATAACTAAATTCACACTATTGGGTCAAGTGTACAAGTCGAAGTCTCAGGCTCCAAAACAAAACCAGCACAATTCTCCCAGCCTCCCTGGAACCCTCCTTCTGCTCCCCAGAATTCCGTCATTAAGGTGTCTCCATCTTTTGGGAGCCCCTCAAGTACTGCAGAGGGTTTGGGGACAGTCACACAAATATCTGGAATTTAAATCATCACCCAGCCATAGTAAATATGGTCATTATTTTTTCACTCTGGTGAACCAGAGAGAGAGGGCGCCTTGAATTAACTCACTAAGCAAACAGGGATCATAAAAACTGGGCTTGGTCCAAGGTGATAAACAACGTGCACCACACCAATGTCTGAGTATTTCACTGCCCCGCCGCTAATCCACGGTGGTAAAGCCATAAAGCAAATGATCCTGAGCTTATTTTTTTTCTTTGTAGATGTTTGTTTCAGCAAATCTACCCACTTTCCTGCTCCAAACCTTCAATGGCTCGCTCTCACCCTTGGAGAACGGACACATTTCAGTGCACACGCAAGGTACTCACAGTCTGGCGCGTGCTAAATGGCTGTTTCCAGCCCGCAACCCCTCACCCCCTGCCCAGCCCCTGTCTACCTTCCATCCTAGCCACACTCATCTCATCACTTTTCCCTCAAAAACCCCTATGCGTTCCTGCCAGTATTTATCCAACTGTCTTTGAAGAGTTAAAGAAACATTAAACAGTTTTTTTTTCTACAAAACTTCCATCCACTCCAAGAAAAGGATTCAGTAGACAGTATCAGAAATCAAGAAATTCAGGTTCAATGAAGTTATATAACTCGCCCAAAGTCACAGAGCTCGTAAACGATGACACCAATATTCAAACACTGGTCTGAGTGACTTCCAGTAACTGTAGTATTCTAGAAAAATACAGGCTCCTTCCAGTAACTAGCTAGTCTGGAAAAGTTTGGCATGTACGTGTGGGTGTGAGAACGCAGTGCTTGCAGGCGGCCTTCTGAAAGGGAGGGCTATTTCCCTTCCCTCTGAGTTTACTGTGCTGACAGACTCCATGACCATGAAAACGACCCCGCATGGACACTGAAGAGTCAGTTTGCCTAAAGCGGAACTAAACACCTGCCCCCTCACAATTATAAAACAGGAGAAGGGGCCTATCTATTTGCTATGCAAGCAGGAGAATGGAAGGGGAAGGTGGGGTGACCCTCTGTGATTGCCGTTCTTCTAAGAACCCGTCCTGGAGCAGATTGTGTTTCAGAAGCAGATTGGCTCTGTAACCACGGGGATATTGGGCCTGATCTCCCTGTCCTTTGGAGCAGGAAGTGGCCTTGGTGGCGTGAAGCTACATGCCTGCAGTGAAAGGGGCAGACAGAGAAGGAAGGCACACAGGTATTTTAACTGATCATAGCATAATTAATAGCTCCTCCGAGTCACCATTAAAAGCTTTTTAAGCACCTTAGAGATTACATTTGCTATAATTTTCTCAAATAGTTCCTTTATGTACATTGTATTAATGAGAAAAACTGAGAAGAATTGGATTCCTTCTGTAGGCTTTTTTTTTGTTAGAGCTCTAAATTACATTTCATAATAAATATTTATGTCTATTTATAGATTGTAGATGCTGTTGATAATGATATAGATAACAATTATTCCCAGAAGGCTAAAATAATCAGCACAAAAAGTTACTTAATCGTTGAAATAAAAAGTATAAAAGTAAGCAGCTACCTAAATTTGTGGTTCAATTTCTCATGGAATGTTTATTTTCTACTTTTAAAAAAAGGACGGAACACAGTAACAACATTTTTTTTTAAAAAAAGGAATCATAATTATGCCATGCAATCTTCTTTCAATCCTGAGCTGTGCCAGGATAAACAAAACACTTCGATGCATTCTCATAGTTCGAACTATCCTCAGCAGCTCACATATTGTACTATTTTATCTCCACTTCTCTCTAGGACTTCCTGGAAACCACTTCCACCGCTCCCACTCTCAGCCAGGCCAACAATGCCTGCTCCAGCCTGGACAACCTGGCCAGCCTTGGTTCAAGCCACCTGTGAGCCCGCCCTCCAGAGCAGCCACAGCAGCCTTCACACACAGAAATCAGACTACACTGCTCCTCTGCGCGCCAGGCACAAGGCTCACGGTGGGTGGCACTCAGAGCGCACCGCTAGGTGGTCTGGGTGGGTAGCCACCTGCAAGGACCACCGCACTGACCATCTCCGCACTCTCCACTCCCACCTCATCCCGCCATCTCCCCAGGCTTCATCTTCCCTCTGCCTGGATCTTTGCTTGACCCACGCCTCCTGCTGTCCACATCTCTGTTTGTGTCCTGTCCTCAGAGCCACCTGCCCCTAAGACCCCATCGCAGCAGCCCCCTGCCATCCTGCCCCACACCATGCTCTATTCTCTTGAAAGCAGGTACTAACGTCTCATCGCACGGCTGCCATCTACCTTTCTTAGCAGACTGCGCCCTGTGCCACATGGGATATGGTCATCTGGTTTGCCACTGTGTCCCTGGGGCCCAGGAGTCATTGGTATAGAAAGGACACCCACAATGTGTTGAATGAGTTCCAGCTCACCATGATTTTTCTGTTCCCTGAATGCATATAAACCTGGCCAAGTTCACTGCAAACCCAAGTTGCACCGCGTTGTTGTTGAGGTGCTGCATAGAGAGAGATTTAGCGAACTGTTTTCTGCTTATCATGCATCCTGGGAGCGACAGGGCCTGGCATGTTTTAACAACATAAATGAGCTTAAAACCTGCAAATTTGGCTCTACTTTCAATCTTTTGCTGTCTGTTAGAAAGGGACAGAAGAGCTTGTACCATCAATCATATTAGGTATTATTTCAACATAAATATCATCTCAAACAACATGATAAAACTGAAAAAGACCAAAGAGAAAAGAGGCAAGAAAATCTATCAAGAACCATTATCTTCCTTTGACAAATGTAAACATTTGTTTTAAACAATAGTTCCCACTCACTTGGTTCCAAGTAGTCTTATACTGACTCTTTGTTAACTGAGTAGACTACAGAATTAAAAAAAATTCAATATTGATTTTTAAAACCTTGTTTGCATTATCATTAAGTCACTACCCCTATAAGCAAATAACAAATAAAGCTGAACAAAACATACTGTAATAGAACAAGACATTATGACTTCACCTAAGAGAGGAGAATTCCAACATATCTGCATTTATTCCGTGAATAATTTACACCAGACAGCCAGGGTAAGCAAGGTGCTAGGTTCCGTGATTCGCACACTGTGGGCCCTATTCAAAATGTTCACATAACAGTAGTTTAAGAACTATAATGAACGGCTGTATTGTGACAAGAATTTGGCTAGGTTAGCAACCTAGCCAATTAAGTCTTTTTAATAAAAAGTGCAAAATTTTAACACAAAGGCAACCCTGCCTGACAATCATAGAAAATTAAAATGCTCCAGGAAATTTGTTTTGATGGTGAAAAGTCTTTCAAAATCTGAGCTGCAGCATATAATCACCTTCAAATTACATAATGTCTACCGTGGACCCAGTAGTGGATTCCACTGTACAAGTTTTTCCAGTATCAATAAAAACTATTTAACCATAGTTATTATTCCACAGCCATGTAATTTCCTTTGACTATTGAATGGTATTAGTTCTTTAAAATTTTTAATTTACATTTAAAAGTCCATGGTCACAACACAGATTAATCTCCCTGCCTATGCTTGTACAAATGCTAGCAAACATACTGTTCCTTGTGGACAGCTCACATAGACCCCAAGTATGATTACAACCCCCCAAAAGACAGACCTTCTGGCCTGACGACCAATGCAACCCCAGGCGTTTGCCTGTGTTGTGGATCTGATGTTCTGTAGCAGAAGACACCTGCAGAATGCCGGGTTCTGTGAGAATCACAGGATCACAGCGATTGCTAAGACATGGGGCAAGCACTCACACTACCACTGTCCTTAAACTACCTGGTTCTGTGGAAAACCTGGGCATACACAGGCTTATGGGACACACGGACAGGCTTGTTCTTTGGCAGCAGGTTAAACATTTCTTTTACTGAAAGCATATTTTAGGAAATAAGCACCAAGTGGTAGCAAAGACTGTCAGGTTTGAAGCATTTACAAAAATAAATACATTAAAATTTGTACTATGTCTACTATACACAGCCCCAAAGTAAATAATTGTGGAGCCCTTCCATTGGCCTCTGTCTAATGTACTCTAAAGTACACAAAATGCTATCACAGCCACTTCGCTATGCCATATTTTGTTAGAATTTGCTCCTGTTACTTCAGCAGTTGTAATCTAAATGATAAGCCAAGGGGTTACTGGGAGTCATAAAACAAACCCCAAAGTATTAAATGTTTATATGAAGTTACCAAAAAATTATTTACAGTTCTCATAATCAAAATGCTACATTAGTCATTGTCAAGTAAATTTCAGGGCTGAAGGATTTTGAATGGGAAAAAACATCTATGCAAACACACAACAAACGTTTCATATCTTCTTGTCACTCTTCTTTCTGCAAACTTGGGGAAGGACAATGTTTCCAGTTGAATTAGCTCCTGTCCTAGCAGGTTTTACAAGGTTGCGAGACATGCAGCTGTGGCAGGCAATGCCAGTTCTGACTGCATCCTTTAATCTGTCATAAGATTTCATCTCATTCTAAGAATACTGAGAGATTTCCCATATCGAAGAACCAGCTTTAAGCAGCAATTCTACTGGCTCTTTTACATGGTGAAATACAATAGAATGTGTGTTCAGTTTAGCTGTCAGTCCTTTATTGACATCTGGAAAACCAACCCAGATTCATAAAGAAAGTAAATGATACAGGGCAAGTCTTCAGGATTTCAAGTAGCTGTGCAAGGACAATAAACTTGCCCTTAATCAACCCAAATGTGCTTGATGTCGCAAACTGGTGCTTCTTATCCGGAGGCTAGTCACCAACATTCACACTACCCAACCAATACTAAAATCACACTTCTTGAACAGAGACCTCTGAATGGAAAGCCTTTGGAAACGTCAAAGGGCACGAAGCCACATTTAAAGTGGGAGAGGAGCGACCTCAATAAGCACTTGGGAAGCTGAAGGAAAGGGGTGTTTGATGAAAAATCACTAGGCCAGAAGGAGGGCCAGGAGTTCCGCATAATCCAAGGAAGGCCTCGATTTGCAAAGTTCTACCCAAAGGAACAAACCACACTGGTAACTAAAGGCTAAATAGCACCATTAAGTTTCCAAAAGATCCGGATATGTTACAAGTGTTGTTTGCAATCAAGTCTGATCCGCATTTGTAAAACAGGCACCCAAAAGCAAAGTCAAGGTTAGTGTGTCACCTGTCCCAAAGCAAGCCACCAAAGACTGTAGCTGGACCTCTGAGTACTGGAGGGCCTGCGCAGGAGCTGCTGCAGGCAACCCCGCCTCATTCCACCTGGCACTGGGCCCGGGGAGCCCGCCCAGCTCTAGCACCAGGGTGGGCTGTGCTGGGCATGACTGCGTACTGCCCCTTACCCACCCCCACCCCGCCCCAGTCCCACTTACTGTTGCTGGACTTGAGGTCCCGGTGAAGGATGGGCACCACGGCTTCCTCGTGCAGGTAGAGCATGCCGCGCGCGATCTGCACCGCCCAGTTGACCAGCACGTGCGGGGGAATGCGGCGCGCGCGGCGCGGGCCGGGGGCGCGCAGATCCAGAGCAGCGTTGGCGGCCGCCAACGCGCGGTTGAGCGCTCCTCCGCGGGCAAATTCGAGCACCAGGCAGAGGTGGGGCTGCCGCAGGCACACGCCACGCAGCTCGATGATGTTGGGGTGCCTCAGCATGGCGAAGAGCCGCGCCTCCCGCAGCACGCTCTCCGCCACCGCTGCCGCGTCCTGCTCCGGGTCCCGGCGCGCCGCCTTCACCGCCACCTCCTGGCCCTGCCAGGTGGCGCGGTACACCTGCCCAAAGCCGCCTGCGCCGATGAGCTCCTTGAGCTCAAGGCGCTCGAAGTCGACGTGCACGGGCGAGCCGGGCCGCGGTGGCAAGCTGGCGGGTGCCTGTACTGGGAGAGCGGTCGGGCGGCACGGCGCCACGTAGTTGGCTGGGAAGATGCCCAGTCGCCGCTGCACCTGGCCAGCCCACCAGCCCTCGTCGCCAGACACGGCGGCGTCCTGGGACAGCACTTCCACCAGCTGGCCGCGCCGGAGGCTCAGCTCGTCCTCGCCGCGCGCCTCGTAGTCGTACAGCGCGGCCCACAGCCCGGCGCCTGCGGAGGCCGAGCCACTGGAGGAGGCGGAGGACGACGACGCGGAGCCGGCTGGGGCGCCCGGGGTCGGGGATACCGGCCTGTTGGCTGCTCCCTCGGCGGCCGGCAAGGCCATCGGGGACGACCGTGAGGGTGCGGGCGGAGCGCGGTGCGGCAGGCTCAGCCTCCTGCGCGGCCGTGGGCGCGCATCGTCCGGCGGTGTCGCCTTTGCGCCCCGGGAAGGCAGGGAGGAGGGATCGGGGCTCGGGTACGGCGGGGGATCGCGGGCCTACGATCCTGAGAACCTGGCTTCAGCCACCGTTCCTCTTCAGCCGCTTCTGCTGCTGCAGCGGTCCCCGCGCCCGCGGGGGCTCTAGCACCATGGTGGCGCGCTGGGCCTGCGGCGGGCCTGCGGCTCACTCAGCCCGGCTGCCTCCTGGGACCCCCCCTGCAGGACCCGCCCCCCGCTCCTCCCTGACCCGCCTGCTGCACGGAGCCGGTCACGCCCCCTGCGTGCCCGCCCACAGCCCCGGACCCACCACGCCCCCTCGGGGCTCTCCTACCTCCCCTGCTGCTGGCGATCAGGACTCCTGTGGGCCGCGCCCACTTGGCCCAGAAGGCGGAGCCAGCCAAGCTCAGCAAAAAGTTTGCGGGAAAGTTTAAATTGAGCCAAAGGTGAGGCTCCGGTAGTCCACTCTTCCCCAAAAAGCAGTAATGGGGCATGAAGAGGATCGAGGGCTGGAGGTCGTGACAGGAAGGTGGGTTGCAGTTCCCGAGCGTCACCGCGCGTCCCAGTACTGGCTGCCGACCGAATCTGATCGCGGTTCCAGGCCAGTGTGCCCGGCCGTGTGCATTTGAATCCACCCGGCAGCAAGAGCGGACCGGATTACAGATCACCGCGCTGTGAGCTGCGGATCTGTACAGCCCCCATGCTGTAATTCGTGTTAGATAGCCCCGTTTGTCTTTTTACTGTTTAAGCAAGTGGGAAAGGACTACCTGTCCTCTGTGAACCCACAGGTGAGTTTAGAAGTCACAGGCACTGGCCACGATCGGATGCTAGAGCCTTGGCCTTACCTACTCCCAGGAAAGGCAAATAGAACAGAGCCGGCATAGAAACTCCAATGCTCACAGGCATGCTGACTGCTCATTTGCAGGTGTTTCCCCGACCCAGCCTCACAGGGACTTCCTCTTCTCCGCCCCATTCTCCCTCCATTCTGCCCCGTCTACAGTTTCTTCCACAATCGTAAGAGGCCACCATCAAAGACAGACACGCGATTGTCCTCTTTATTTGATGGGATGTTGGAAGAAACCTCGGCAGGTGTGAATCCATCTGATTTTTCGATATGTATTAAGTACTAACTCTGTGTATGACACCGTGCTCTGTATCAGGGGTTACAAAGTCCTACCTAGCTCTAGAGATATGAGAGAATAAATTTCCAGGACAGGAGAATAAGCCAAGTGTCTTGTACTCAAGGCAGAAGAGCAATTTATTATGCCTGTGGGCACTGGGGAACGCTGTGTGTTGCTGGAGCTGAGCAGGACTGGGACTCACAGAAAACAGGGAGAAGGCTCTGGTTGGTGTGGCTCAGTGGATTGAGCAGGGGCCTGCAAGCCTAAGTAAGGATCTTGGGTTTGATTTCCAGTCAGGGCATATGCCTGGGTTTTGGGCCAGGTCCCCAGTAGGGGGCATGCGAGAGGCAACCACACATTGAAATTCCTCTCCCTCTTTCTCCCCCTCCCCCTCTAAAAATAAATAAATAACCTTTAGAAAAAAATCCTGAAGTGTGGGTCCTTTGCTACCAATAACATTGGATCACATGAAGAGAAATGTCTTATCTTTTCAGTTCTTTCCAGTCCTTTCAATTACACTATTTACTTACTGGCTGTGTGACCTTGACCAAGTTCCTTCACTTCTCTATGGCTCAGTTTCCTCATCTGTAAAATGGGAATAATAATAAACAGTACGGACCTCATAGGGCACTTGGGAAGATTGAATGAATTAATAGATGTAAAGGCTTGGGAAGGTGCTTAGCACATAGTAAGTTCTCAATAAACATTAGATCTTATTAAGACCTCTTTCAATAAAGAGGCCAAGCAGGTCTCCAGTCAGTCTCTTTGGCAAACATAGTTTCTCATTGTTTTGTTTTTCTAGTATTTACATTCATGGTTGCCTTCTGTCTATGACCAGTAATATGGGTTTTCCATTTGCAGCAATGAACATAAGACTCTTATGCAAATAAATTAAATAAAAAATGAATCAACTTAAAATAATTGAAGTGCTACAGTTGGCAAAATCCAGAAGACTGTCCTGGAATGCCTGAAGTTTGGAAACCACAGCTCAGGTGGTGGGAGCCTCGGTGTTTTACAGCAGAGCAGTGGCAGGCAAAACGTTAGCTGTGTGACGATGATATTAACCAACACGGAAACAGCAGGTTCGACAGGGCAAGGTGAGAAACAGGAAAGATGGAGAGAGGCCTGATAGAAGGACAGCAACCCGTGGTCCGGGAACCAGGAAGTAAGGAGACAAGTGCCCCCAGCCATATGGAGGGAAGGGTCAGGACTTGGTCACCAGTCACAGGACCCCAGGCCCTAAGCCAAACTCAAGGGTCCAGATAAGTTCCAGAATTTAGAGTTTGGAGAATTTTAGTAATAGAGTGCATGTATGAATATTAACATTCCCAACTGAGTATGGGGCAGTGCTCATAACCAAACATTACCATTTCTGCCCCCAAATGTAAAAATCTTTTCACCAATTGGGATAAATAAAGACCACAAACAGCTTCTTGTCTTTCAAGTTAAGTTTTGTTTTGTTGCCAAGTGAGTTTGATGACATCTTAAAAAATCAGTTTTGTTTTGCCCGGCGTTTTGGATTTTAGAATTGTGGATAGGGCTCCTAATTTAAGCAACTAGGTGGATGCTAATGATGTTCCATGACCTAGGGAACAGTTTTAGGGAGACGTTTTGTTTTCTTTTGACATGTGGAATTTGGAATTTGAGATGACTTGGAGTAACTAGTTATCCTGTTGGAACGTCAGAGGGTCAAGAGCTCAGGAAGGTGGGCGGGGATGGAAAGAACTGAGTTTTGGAAGCAATTCTCTAAGCTGATGATGCAGGCTGAAGAGGACTCTCCTGGGCCATAAAGAGAGCAGGGTTACCCAGTGTGTGCCTTTGAGTTCAAAGGCCTGTGGACAGCTGGGTGACAGTCTCATTTACCCCCACAGACTCTTCCTGCCCTGCCGGGCCCCAGCCTCTCCAGCTCTGGACAGATCAGTCTGCAGAGCCTTCCGGCTCAGCTAACCTTGAGCCTCACTCAACTTGCTGACCTGGTATTAAAAGAAGCACCCAGTGGTGACCACTCCCCTCTCCAAGACACAGGCTCATCCAGTAGACTGCTTTGTGCCTCAAGCAGGGTGAGTCCCTGGGACCTTTTCCCCATTTAGGAGCTCCGGACAGGGAGCCTGTATGGGCAGGATTATCTTAAAATTCATCATTTGTTAACTCTGTCTTTTCTGAACACCCCAGACCTCACTCTTGGGGAAGTGAGTGGAGGGGGTGTCACACACCACTCAGGTGCCTTCTGGAACCATGAGCCCTGTGTAGCCTGCACAGTAACACAACACAGACTATCCGAGAGCTAAGACAGAACTTTGGCAGGAAATACATTGAATAAAAGTTGATAAAAGTAAGGGCCAGGGGAGAAAAATTAAAAAGAATCAGACAAAGAGGATAACAGGATCATGTTAGGGAAAATGAAAAACAGCCATAGGGAATTGCTCTCCCAAAAACAAACCAGCCAACAACAACAACAACAACAACAAAAAAAAAAAAAACAGAAGGTGGGTTTGTCCATATTGGCTGTGGAAGGAGAACCCAGTCTTAAGAACCTTCTTCTCTTTGGGAATCGTTCTCTAGTTAATTCCCACTGCTCCTATGATCTCCACTCAGCAGTTCTTAAAGTGCCGTCTGTGGGTCCCCAGAGATCCCCGAGACTGTGTCTGAATATTCGCAAGGTCAAAACTATTTTCACACACCCCTATGTTCACTGCAGCATTATTCGTGGTGACCAAGATGCGGGGACAACAAAAATGTCCTTTGATAGAGGACTGGATGAAGAAAACGTGGTACATGTATATCGGGAGGGACCAAAAGAAAATGCTTCAGAATTTATGTATTAAAAATTGTGTATATATTATTTCATGTTTAAACTTCAGTCACCTTCAAAGTACTCTCCATTTGATGCAATACACTGATTGAGATGTTTTTTTTCCACTGCTCAAAACAGTTTTGGAACTCATCGATTTTGTTGGCTTCTGTAATTTTTTGTTTCACTTCTTTCACATCAGCAAAATGTTTCCCTTTGAGGACTTTTTTCATCTGGGGGAAACAAAACAAAAGTTGCTCATGGTGAGATCAGGTGGATAGGGAGGGTGGGGCATGGGGATCATGCCATTTTTGGTGAAAACCCTCTAAACACTCAGCACAGTGCGGGCAAGTGCACTCATAAGTCACCCATCCTGAAATGGGCAAACACATTGAAAGAGTCTTCAAAAAAATTCACTGAAGCCAAACACAGCCTCTCACAACAACGCCAGTAGGTACACTGATACAGATGGGCTTCTGGAATGCTCACCTAGCAGGGGAAGCCTGTACTACAAGAGGCTCACCCTCCAGAAGATAATTCCACTATTTTTGTGTCCACTGGGAAAAAAAACAATAGAATAATACTCAGCCATAATGTAGCAGCTAACTCCCACTTTGGCTTCTGTACACCCAGCTTCCAATAAGGACACCTCAAGGACACCTCAAGGCTAGAGTTGTTTTTGCATCAGCTTCTGTACCTCCTGCTTCAGCCACATAGGATAGGGCGTCCGGAGAGCTATAAAAGCCTAGCTCAGTCAAGTTTCGGGGCCCAGAATTTGGAAACTTCCTCCTCTGGATCCGCATGCATAATAAAGCCTCACTCTGTTACCCCAATCCCGCCAGAGTCATTATTTTCCGAATTATTTTCCATAACATTTTGGTTCCCTGACCAGAAACAACTCACGCGAGCAGGCTGTTTGTCTCCAGTGAAGGCGGCCAGGACTGACGGGTGAGCCAGTGGCCAGAGGGAAGCACGTGCCCCGGTGATTTCGGGTCCTGGAAAGCTGCGGCTCGCCTCCACCTGGAGTTCCGAGCTGCCCTTCAACCCAGGCAGGTGGGGAAAGCGGACTGAGGCTTGTCTGGAAGGCGCCGGATCAGTAAGTGCCCCGGGGACCGGACCCGAGACCAGGAAGGGGGCTGATCACCCCTTAAACAGTAATCTGAGAATTTGGGCCGAGCAACTATGAGGCCCAGACCGGTAGACCCTTTCTTGGGGAGGGAAAAGTAATAAACTCTGTGAAATTGTGTGAAAGAGAATGAATGTGTTTGTGGCTCCACGGGCATCAGCCTACGGAGTATGAGTGAGCCCTAACCTGTGGTTCCTCCGTCTGACATACGGCATAACTGCTGGGAAGCTAACCCGGACTCTACGCGGGCAGCCTTAGCTAAGACGGACCTAAGTTACTCGTGAGAGGAGAGGCCAGGCGGGTGAGTGAGAGAACCCTAAAACCCTTTGTTTGTCTGCGCTGTAAGGGAAACAAACGTGGGGAGCACCCGGGCAGAGGAAAGGCCCCCGAATGTGCTGCGGACACCTGGCCACCAAAACACAAGCACAGGTTCTCATTGCAAAGACCCCAAAATGTCCCAGAGCAGGTCAAGGCACACTGACGCCGTGGAAATGCGCCCGGCCGCGGCTGGTTGGGCGGCCGGGGGGTCGGTCCCCAGGTGACCCCGGCCCCACCCGCCCAGCCCCTAGGCTTCCTCGGCCCTGGGATGCAGCGAGTGCTGCTACCAGGAGGCTGTAACACTCAGGAGGGCGGCCCCACTGCCCCAGAGGATGCCCCCCCAAGCCACCTTCCCCGCCTACCTTCCCAGCTGTCCCGGAGGGGGAGGGGAAGGGTGGGTGGAGGGACTCGGGAGGCACAGGGAAGAGGGAAAGATCCACCTAGCTGCCAGCACAGCGGGACCCAAAGCCATCAGTCTCTCCCCAGCCACCGGAGGAAAAAGGGGGACCTCTCGCACCTGCGCAGTAACCAATATGCCCCTAAGAGATACTCAGGGCTCCCCTGCAGGTAGCGCCAGGTGGGACACTCCAGCCTGGGCCCGTGGTTTTCTGCTGCCGGCTGTTCACCGCAGACCTCCTCGGCTGGGGGCGCCACATGCCCTCCTGTTCGGAGAGGCCACAGGGCAACCCAGTGGGTCAAAAAGATTCAGCCAAGCTCGAACACTTGAGCTCAGAGGACACCAGGTCCGGCATGAATTTCTCTACCTGCCCAAATGCCCCATTCCCCTCCTAGGAAGAGACTTGCTGAGCAAACTTTCGGCGGGGGTGGCATTTTACCTCTCAGGGCAGGCCACACTCAAGATAGGCAATTCCAGCCTACTGGCCCTGGTCATGCCCCGGGAAGAAGAATACTGGATGTACGAAGAAGGTCAGGGCCCGAGCCGCCAGGATCCTTTAATAGATGAATTTCCAGATGTATGGGCAGAAGGAAATCCACCAGGACTTGCCACTGGCTGCACTCCAAGTAATCATAGATTTGAAACCGGGGGCTCAGCCTCGCTGTCTCAGGCAGTACCACATGCCCAAGGGAGCCAGGATAGGGATACTGGTCCCCTGCCAGTCGCAGTGGAACATACTGCTCCCCCTGTTAAGAAGCCAGACGGGTCTGGATATCACCCCATGCAGGATCTCCGAGCAGTCAATGAGGTCACTCTGACCCTGCACCCAACTGTACCCAACCCCTATACGTTGCTGAGCCAGCTACCCCCAACTGCTTCGCATTTCACGTGTCTAGACTTGAAGGACACTTTCTTTTGCATACCCCTTGCACCTACCAGTCAGCCTATATTTGCTTTCGAGTGGGAAAGCCCCCACACGGGAACTAAGACTCAGCTTACTTGGACTAGGTTGCCACAGGGGTTCAAGAACTCTCCCACTATTTTCAGTGAAGCGTTGGCCCAAGACCTGCAACCTTTCTCAGCGCAGCATCCCAACCTCGTCTTGCTCCAATATATAGACGATTTGCTACTGGCAGGGTCAGGAGACCATGAATGCCGAGAAGGGACACGAGCCTTGCTTCGGTTATTAACCTCAAGGGGCTACTGTGTGTCAAAGAAAAAGGCCCAGATTTGCCAAAAGCAGGTTCAGTTCCTAGGTTTCCAAATAAGCCAGGGTCAAAGGACATTAGGAACTGAAAGAAGGGCTGTAATCAGTCAGCAAACCAGACCCACGAGCAGAAAACAGCTTCGGGAATTTTTAGGGACAGCTGGATTCAGCCGATTATGGATTCCAAGGTACGCAGAAATAGCTAAACCACTGTACCAGGCCCTAAGGGGGGCCGAGACTGCCCCATTCAACTGGGGACCAGAGCAGCAGAGTGCCTTTGAAAGACTAAAAGAACTCCTAGTCAGAGCTCCAGCCCTCGGCCTGCCCAACCCTGACAAGCTGTTCTCCTTGTTTGCCCATGAGAAAAGGGAAAATAGCCCTTGAAGTTCTAACCCAGCTTGTAGGACCTTGGCAAAAGCCTGTAGCCTATCTGTCCAAGTAGCTAGACAATGTTGCCGCAGGATTGCCCCCCTTGCTTGAGGGCGATAGCAGCCACAGTAATCCTCCTGCAGGAGGCAGATAAGCTAACCTTGGGACAGGAGACTAGCCTTCATGTGCCACATGCTGTAACCAACTTCCTAGCTGGACAAGGATACAGATGGCTCTGGTTCTGAAGGTCTTTAACGGAGGTCCAAGAGTGACCATCTGACTTATAAGGTGTTTGCAAGGTCTAAGCTTTAGTAAAACTGCAAGATGTGCCTGCAGATTTAGGGACTTTTAGTGGAAGGTACCAGTGGTGCTAGGGATTTTTTGCTGCCACATACTAAGTTTAAGTATAGTCCTTCCCAGTGTGGGAAAGAAACTAGGATTAAAAGTGAATAATGGTTAAAAATCTGGATGTGTAGGAATATGTATAAAGGATGTAAAAGTTTTAAACCTAGAAGAAAAAAAACCTCAGCTGCACTTTTTCTGGCATTATGGGAATGTAGTTTCAGTAAGGTATTGTTTCTGATCAGAATCCTGTATCTGTGAGACCTAATTTAAGGTCGCCTATAACCGGTTGGGGAGAATGCCCTTGTCACTTGGGACCCAGGAAGGGTCATTTGGGGCTGATGTGTTTCAGTCTGAGGTGAAAGAGCATGTCTCTGCGAGGCACCAGTGGACTCATTGGAACAAGAGAATGCCTCTACCTGTGTATTGTTTCAGATTTTGCTCTGTATCTGCTCTGAAAAGGAAATTGAGGATTCCAGGGAAGGTTGAAACTTCCTACTCTGTAGGAAAGTGAACAAGGAAAAGGTTTTTCCTTCATATTTTGTATTTTTCTCCCTACATGGCCCCTCCAGAATTTGGCATTCTGATGGAGTGATTGATGACATAAGGTTTCTTTGCATAAAACCAATAAGACTAGTCATTAATAGTGCTTTTGTTAACCAAGACTTTGACTGGAATGTCACGCCTGAAGGAGGCATGTATGGGTCCTGGTTGTCACCAGAAAGCCCTGAGGAACTGGGACTGACTTTCGAAGCTAGCGAAAGCCCATGAGAAAAAGCCTGGTACTCTGGTTGGTTGTAC
>PVKU01009539.1:0-60725 GCA_004027475.1 Anoura caudifer | reverse complement strand
GGTGTGGTTGTTAATACCTGTGAGTTTGCTGTCTTTTTACTGTCCTATTTTTATCTTCTTTTTCTCAGATAAATCCCTTTAACATTTCATATAATAAGGGCTTGGTGATGATGAACTCCTTGAACTTGACCTTATCTGAGAAGTGCTTTACCTTCCCTTCCATTCTAAATGACAGCTTTGCTGGATAGAGCAATCTTGGATGTAGGTCCTTGACTTTCATAACTTGGAATACCTCTTTCCAGCCCCTTCTTGCCTGGAAGGTCTCTTTTGAGAAATCAGCTGACAGTCTGATGGGAACTCCTTTGTAGGTGACTCTGCCTTTATCCCTTGCTGCTTCTAGAATTCTCTCCTTCATTTTAATCTTGGTTAATGTAATGATGATATGCCTTGGTGTGTTCCTCCTTGGGTCCACCTTCTTTGAGACTCTCTGAGCTTCCTGGACTTCCTGGAAGACTATTTCCTTTGCCAGATTGGGAAAGTTCTCCTTTATTATTTGTTCAAATAAGTTTTCCACTGGTTGCTCTTCTTCTTCCCCTTCCAGTACCCCTATAATTCAGATGTTGGGACGTTTAAAGATGTCCTGGAGGTTCCTAAGCCTCTCCTCATTTTTTTGAATTCTTGTTTCTTTCTTGTTTTCTGTTTGGTTGTTTCTTTCTTCCTTCTGGTCCACTCCATGGATTTGAGTCCCAATTTTCCTCCCATCTCTATTGGTTCCCTGTGCGTTTTTCTTCATTTCACTTATTGTAGCCTTCATTTGTTCATCTAATTTGTGAGCAAAATCAACCAATTCTGTGAGCATCCTGATCACCAGGGCTTTGAATTGTGCATCTGATAGGTTGGCTGTCTCTTCCTCGCTTAGATAAATGGGCTCTGGGGCTTTGATTTGTTCTCTGGTTTGAGCCATTTTTGTTTCGGGGTTTTTTTTGTTGTTGTTTTTTGTTTTTGTTTTTGGCCTAATCGCGGCTGTTCCGTAGTGAGGGGTGGAGCCTTAGGTGTTCCCCAGGGTGGGGAAGACCAGTCACTGGGTAGTGGCACTGTATGTGGGGGCGGGGTCCGAGAGGAAACAATGGTGCTTACTCTGCTCATTCTCCGATTCCAGTCCCTTCCACTGCTTCTCCTTCACCTGGATTGTCTGCATGCCACCTTGGGACCACCTGGTCAGCCAGCCACCTTGCTTGGCCTCACTGGGTCTGCACAGTTGCCACCCCGTGCCCAGGGTCTGCTAGCCACCGCCTGTGCACCTGGGGTCTGCTAACCACTGCTGCCTGCATGCCCTGTCTGCACCTCCACTTTTTCCTGCCACGACTCCACCCCTCTTACCAGTCTGGATGAATGGTTGTTGGACTTCCGAACAGTTCAATTTTCCATGAGTTCTGATTGTTTTCTTGTTTCTAAATCTTTGTTGTCCTTAATTGTGGTTGTGAGAGGAGGCACAGTGTGTCCACCTATGCCTCCATCTTGGCCGGAAGTCTGTTGTCCTTAATCTTGGTTGTGAGAGGAAGCACAGCGTGTCCAGCTACGCCTCCATCTTGGCCGGAAGTCATTTTTTAATTTATTTATTGATTTGAAAGAGACAGAAACATCAATTTGCTGTCCCACTTATTTATGCAAGCACTGGCTGGTTCTTGCCCTGACCAGTGATCAAACCCACAAGCTTGTCGTATCAGAATGATGATGCTCTAAGCAATTGAGATACCCAGCCAGGGAGGAATTATGAGAACTGTTAATAAGTGGTATGAAAAGGAACATCCAGGTCCAAATTAGTTTGGGAAACCAGTAAACAAATTTATTTTTGTAGTATTTCTCTTGATCTTTTCTATGCCATATATACTGAGTCTCCCAGAGAGGCCTATAGTAGATAGTATTTCCCAAGTTTATACTCTCATTTTCTTCTTCTCTGAGTTCCACAGAACTCATTTTGAGAAATATTTATTTTGTTTGTTTCTAAACACCCAGATATAGGGTTTGAATTCAAGAGCTGATTTCTTTTAATGTAACTATAAGGTCATACTCATAAGTACAAAGTCATAATTATGAAGTACTTAGGTGGCATGAAAATTGCAGCATAGTATTGGAGAAAACATCTCTAAACTTAAAATCACTGGTGTGGGGTCCAGTGCTGTGCTAACCCTTTTTAGGTTTGTGACCTTGTGATTCTTAGTTTCTTCCTCTGTGAAACAAAAGCCTGGCTCCCAGGATTGTTATGAGGATCAACTGAAAGCTCTCCAGGGAAGAGGGGTTGCTTTAAAAAGTCTGGGGAGCTATGGTTACAAAGACTAGTGCCTGCTTTAACACTGGAATACATGTTCTCTGTTAGGGGTTTTCAAATAAGCTATAAAGAAAGGCTCTGTGTCTTGGTCCACAACTTTCTTTCTGAACTTCTATTTCTACAACTTCATTAAAAGATAAACAAAGGCATATTAAAAATTTTAAGAATTTATTTGAGCAACAATCTATTTGACATGTACAGCACCAAAGCAGAAACAGTTAGGAACACTCAGATCACTGGAACCAGGGGAAAGACTTATATAAAGTCCAGAGGCAAGGAAACAAAATTACTTGGTTGGCTATGGCTTAAAGCCTAGTTGGCTGTGATTGGTTGTCCTTAGGGTTTTTATTTTATAAGCCTACACATTTATGGACTTAGATTTTGGTTTGCTTAGGAAGGCCACTGTGGTGTTACAGCCACCTCAGTCCGGTGGACTCTTTGTTTCATTTAACACCATACAGTGCACCCTTTCTCTAAAATGGTTTTCTGTGTCCTACCTCACCTCCCATAACAGACTAAAAACTCTTTGAAGGTAGGGCTAGGGCCTGATATTTCCCTTGACTAAGATACTGCTTGATGGTATTATGTTCAGAAAGGAAAGATCATCAATGTACTTGAAGTTCTCCATAGAAAGTATGTTCATTGATACAGATGTATATCAAATCAGAAGATGGAAATTTAATACCTATAAACTGTTTCTGTAGGATATTTATACACATAATACATTTAAGCAGCAATTCAGTCAAAGTGGTCAAACCATCTAACCTGTCAATGCAGCATAGGAAGTAGGAGAGCTTCGGAGTGTGAGAGAGTTGAGAGAGATGATGATCAAGAAGAAATTCTCCCCAAATCGAAAGAGGTCAGAAGTTAAAAGTGTGGAGCAAGTTGATATATCTACTCTCTCTTAGTAAATAATGCCTAAATTAATTCAACAATAGCTTTGTTACATTTTAAGTATGAGGCCAAGAATTCAAAAACTATATTTTACCCAATTTTATTGATATTGCAGTTAAAGAAAACATGCCATCAGAGTGTATCCAGGCAAAACTATATTTGAATTTCTTCAGCTTGGTGTATAATCCAACATACGCTTTCTATAGACAGTGGGTCGTGTGCCTACTGTTCAGTCAGTCCCCCTCAGACCTATCTTCCACAACAGCCTCCCTAAAAGGCAGGTGTGCTTATTCCTGGGAACCTGAGAGCCCACCTCTGCAGTGGTGCAGTGCAAATGTGAAGTTTCCTCAAAGTTTTATATTTTACTATCTTAAAATGCAGGAAGTTGTCCAATGTATTCACAACATATTGTGTCTGTTTTAATAGAAAGTTAACAATTATACTGCCTATCATCAAGGAAACCTGATGCTCCAGGAAGGTGTGCCTCAGGTCCATGGTGTGCCTTGAAGTGCAACCTGGCACATGCTGAACCCAAATATTCCAGTAAGGGTCAGAGCCCAAACTTCAGTTTTAGCAGTTTCATTAAGCCCTTTCCTTCATGTTATCCAAAGACTACAACAATTTTTAAAAAACTACCTGCCTTAACAAAGAGAATATTGGAAATTCACACATGACTTTCACACAATAATAAAAAAGGTTTTAATATGGGAAACCATAGAGCAGGTGAAGCACTATCATGGGGAGGCCATAGTGTAACTTCATGCTCCAAGCTGAATGCATGGACTTAATGAAGCTAATGCTTCTACATTGAACTGAGAAAATTTCTTCTTAGTAGTTTTCTTCTTATTATAACTTAAACTTATGTCAAAGAATTGTACATTTCCCTAAGGAAACATGTTCAAGGTTTTTTTTTGCCTTCAAACTTCATCAATATACAAACCTTCCTAAGTCCCATCATAGGAATATGAGCACTGTTTTGCCTTTCAGGGAAAAAGAGATCCTGGAACCATTTGCTCAAAATCTACAACTGTTTGACATAGGATGCTTAGGCCAACAGTGTCTGAATATGGTGTATTAAATGCTATTTGTAAAAAGTAAAGCTATGTTAATGTGCCTATGTGCTCCCTACTGCTTAACAGTATCAGAGATTAAAGCCAATTGTTTTGTAAACTGAAGAGGCCTTAATAATTTCTTGGGAAGTGCTCCTCATCAGCATTCCAGAGAAGGTTGCTATTAAATTTTTGCTGCTGTGGATGGCTGGTTTGAGTCATTATACTATTGAATTGAGTTGCTGTCATGGTTATGTAATGAAATGAAAGAGCCTTTTGCCTATAGTTATGTGGTGTACCTTTTAAAGAATGGGTACCACTACCTGAGGTATAAAAATGGGTCTGTTTGCATTGTAGTACCAAGCTCCTGGGTGTCTCAAAGTGATTTACATGAAATGTTCAGAGAGTTCTCATGTATATCAAAGACAAATAGCAGAGTTTTGCATTAACCGGCTTTCAATTATCATTGAGACTTATTGAGTGATTACCGGATATAGCAGATTCATGCTTCCTTATTCTATCATAATTTAATTATGTCTTGCTCTGAAGTGAGGATAGTCAAAAACCTGGATTTTTAATAATCCTATAAATTACTTGTTCAGATTAAAGAATGGTCATTCTGATCTTTTCATTCTAAGCATGCATTTGAGAATTCTCTTACTTACTTGAGGAAACTGTAATTATTTTAATTCTTAAATGGGCCAAATGTTAGCAAAAAAAGATAAAGGATGCTATCACACTCAGGTTTAATTCTTCTTTCTAATAAAAACAGAGAAAATTCAAACTATCACTTCTATGGGGAGAAATAATTTTTTCTCCCTTTCCCAGGTTTGTAATGTCCCATTTCACTATCTAATTATAGAGAAGCAGATTAGTCACACTTTTAAAATACCTCTTATAAATATTACCTCTATTTTTAAAGTGCTCTTTCTTTCTCCTTAGCTTTTTTAAAAATAAATACATAAATACAGTCATTCTTTTTTCTTACATTACATGTCTATCCAACAGGAACGTAATAGTTTTGTTACTATTTTAAGATCAAAGACTCAAGAAAAACTGAATTTAAGAACTTAAAAGATGGACAGATTCAGTGATAATGCAGATCTTTGCCATCTCCAATTCATTGCTTTGCTAAAACTCCAAGTCAGCAATATTTAAATGTAGACTAGCATGACATTTTTCATTTATAGTTTTCTCTAAAAACTGAAAAATTTATGCATTTTGAATTGATCCACTATCTCAAGAATACCTGAAATTCTAATCATTATCCTTTTTCTGGGTCCTTCAATCACACTGCCTATTCTGCTGCTCTGGGAAAAATATGTTTTCCTCTCCAATGTACCCTTATCTTTATCTGTGGGCTTTAAACTACAGAGGGAGGACACTTAAATGCTCAGACAGAGTTTGCTTTATTATGTGGCTCTATTAAGTCTAAAAATGCTGCAATCACAAATGGCCCTCTGAAGATGCTTGTATACTTAAATAGACACATGGTTTTTCCCAGTGATAGAAAGCAATTTATGGCTCCTTCTATTGCTCTAGAAGTCCTTCAGAAAATGGCACTTGCAAGAATAATGTTGTAGCATGCAATCAAAGAAGACATATTTTGAAGATTAACTGGGCTGTCCAGCAACCTGCAGCCATGACAGCTCCTGCTGGTCCACAAGCTGAGAAATGGCAGTGCCCTGGGGAGCACACCCCACCGAGTGAATAGGCACCCAGCTGGAGCATGATGCTGGAGCATGGGCATCTGCAGTGCAGGGTCAGCCTTGGGAGGACTGCAAGGTACCTTGATCAGGCCTTCTCCTAAATCCTGTGTGCTTTCAGCTTTTCACCAGAGTAATTTTCTGTGAAAACACAGCTTCCTGCAATCAAATCAGTCTGCAGAAGATGAAACCCCGTGCAGGGTTAGGAAAATGGGCAAATCCCAGACTTCTGTATTTTGAACACTCTTTCCTATGCAATATCCCAAGTTACACCTCTAGGATTTAGTTTTCAATGTAAATTATTTAGGCTAAGTGCTAAGATCTGGGTCATTAAATTAGAGTCATAGCATTGAAAGTAGTAGCCAAGAGGAGTTTTATGTGTGAGAAGGCTGCTCTTCTGTGGCCAGTATCAAGGGTATGAAAACATGAAAATCTAATTTCCATAGACTTTTTTATTGTTTTTTTTCATCAATAAGCCTAACTTGAACTAGATATTTGGAAAGAAGTTTGTATCTATACAGTTTCTCAGGAAGTATACTAATGATGCATTATTTATGAAATGCAACACAGTGTTAGTCAGAAAATATTTTTAGAATAAGATAAGATGGCCCTGGTTGGTGTAGCTCAGTGTATTGAGTGTCAGCCTAAAACTAAAGGGTCACTGGTTCAATCCCCAGTCAGGGCACATGCTTGGTTTGCAGGACAGGTTCCCAGTAGGGGTCATGTAAGAGGCAATCACACATTGATGTTTCTCTCCCTTTCTCCTTCCCTTCCCCTCTCTGTAAAAATAAATATAATCTTTAAAATCAATTTAAAAAATAAGAGCCTCTGCCAGGAATAATGATAAAAATATCAAATATTTATATACTATTTACTGTCCTCAGTATTTGATATATATAAAGTTAAGTTTATATATTAATTACATGTATACAAAGTAAGTCTGCAACTATCCCCATTTCACAGATGAAGAAACTAAAACACACAGCTAAATAAGGACTCTCAGCTAGTGGAGGTGAAGCAGAGATTTGAGCTCTGGAGTCTGTGTTTTTAGGCCTCTGCTATAAGTAGAATAGATTGATAAAGGGGAGGTAGAAGGTAAGACAAGAGTCAAAGCAGGGAAAGTAGGGTGAGACTATGAGGTCAAAGGGTTGGTGGGAGTGAAATAAGCTTTAAGGGGACCAATAAGTGATGCTTCTAAATGGCCATAAGGTAGCCAGTCATCAGACTTGTGAATGCCTTATTGAGAATCATTTCATTAGAAAGTCATTTTGGGTTCCAGAGCATGTGGACAATGTAATTTAAGCAAATACATTTTAGCAAGGTAAACCATTATAAAAGGAGGCTATTCATTTTTGGAAAAGAGGTCTTCATTTATTTTGTATTGTATTTTTTCTATTACAATTTAGTCCCCTTATACCTCCTCTTACCCAGCAAACACCACACTGGTGTCCGTGTCCATGAGTCCTTTTCCCTTTTTGCTCAATGCCTCCACCCCGTGACCTGCCTCCCCTCTAGCTGTGATTCTTCTATCTATGAGTCTGTCTCTGTTTTCCTTGATAGTTCATTTTGTTCATTAGATTCCACATATGGTAGTTCACTCAAATACCATATGAGTGAAATCATATGGTATTTGTCTTTCTCTGACTAGCATATTTCACTTAGCATAATGTTCTCCAGGTCCATCCATGCTGTCTCAAGGGGAAAATTTTTCTTCTTTTTTATGGCCAAATAGTATTCCATTATATAAATGTCCCATAGTTGTTTTATCTACTCATCCACCAATGGACACTTGGGCTGCTTCCAAATTTTGGTGATTGTAAACAAGGCTGAAATGAACACAGGGGTGCTTATGTTCTTTCAAATTAGTGTTTGGGTTCCTTCAAATATATTTCCAGAAGCAGGATAGCTGGGTCAAAAGACAGATCCATCTTTAATTTGTTGAGTTATCTCCATACCACTTTCCACAGTGGCTGCACCTGTCTACATTCCCACTAACCGTGCAAAGGGGTTCCCCTTTCTCCACATCCTCACCAGCACTTGTTGTTTGTCGATTTATTGATCATAGCCTTTCTGACAGGTGTTGGATACCTCAGTCTGGTTTTCATTTGCATTTATTATTGACATTGAACATCTTTTCATATGTCTATGGACCATCTGTATGCCCTCTTTGGAGAAGTGTCTATTCAGGTCCTCTGCCCATTCTTTAATTTGGTTGTTTGTTTTTTGGTGTTGAGTTTTGTAAGTACTTTATAAATTTTGGATATTAACCCCTTATAAGATGTATCAGTGAATACATTCTCCTATTCTGTGGGTTGTCTTTTTATTTTGTTAATGTTTTCCTTTGTCGTGCAAAAACTTTTTAGTTTGATGTCATCCAATTTATTTATTTTTTTTCTTTTGTTTCCTTTGCCTGGAGAGGTATATCCAATAAAATATTGCTACAAGCAGTTTCCAAGATTTTGCTACCTATTTTATCTTCTAGGATTTTTATGGTTTGGGGTCTAACATTTAAGAGTCTATTTCATTCTGAATTTATTCTTGTGTGAGGTATAAGAAGGTAGTGTGGTTTCATTTTTCTGCACATATGTGTCCAATTTTCCCAACACCATTTATCGAATAAACTGTCTTAGCTTATTGTATGTGCTTGCTTCCTCTGTTAAATATTAGTGGACTATAAACTCATGGGTTTATTTCTGGACTCTCTATTCTGTTTCATTGGTCCAGATGTCTGTTTTTATGCCAGGACCATGCTGTTTTGATTACTACAGCCTTATAGTGTGGTTTGATATTAGGTAGCATGATTCCTCCAACTTTGTTTTTCTTTCTCAGGATCAGTGTTGCTATGCTGGGCCTTTTGTGGTTCCATATAAATTTTTGAAATATTTGTTCTAATTCTGTAAAGTACACTTTTCATGTCTGGTGTTCTGTCAGAAGCTTGGGATAAGAGTCACATAGATATATGATGCAAGTTACTTTCAATGGTCTATTCCTTGAATTAAGTGGTAGATTAGTGACTGTTCATTATTTTATTAATAAATAAATATGAGAAAGAAGGAAGAGGGGAAAGAATGAAGAGTAATTCAGAATTATTCAGGAAAAAGGAAAATAAAAGAAAAAAATAAGTAAGGGAGAAATACAGAGATAAGAAGAGAAAACTGGTAAAGAAGTCTCCATGAAAAGAGAGAAGATGAAAATGAATATCACAGATCCATCCCTCCCAGCTCTTGGAATCTTCTAATTCCAAGTTCAATCCTCTCTCTATCCTTCCACAATTGGTTTTCTGTAAGAGAATAGCTCCTTGGTCAAATCTTCCATATTTTTATAATGTTCACAACACCTAACTCAGGACTCTGCAAATGGTATGTCCTCAAAAATTACAAGAAAAATGAATACAAGTGAGTGGGAAAGACACTGGCATGTGCAGAAAATGCAGATGGGCCTCAGAAATTGCTGTCTTCCAACTCAAAATTCCTTTCTACAACACTCCTGGCATTCTGCTTCTGCTTGAATACATCTAGTAATAAAGAGATCACTATTTTGAGATAGTTTGTTTCATTGTCAAACAGCTAGAATTGTTAGAAAGTTCTTCCTTATAGAGATCCCAAGTTCATGACTCAAAGTAATAAATCATTTCAGTAGGACAATAAAAAACAAATGTATTCCCTGTCCCATAAACAGTCTTTCAAATATTGAAGAAAAAATATTAAATCCTTGTAACTTTCCTTTCTTCCAAGATGCTTTCTAATCTTTTTTATTATTAATATATATGTATTTAGTGTCATTTTGTTCAATGTTTTGGGGTTGTTCCAACACCATTTATCCTCCCTATACCTTCTTCTAGTTTCACCTACCCCATCACCCCACAAAATCACCACAATGTTGTCTGTGTCCATGAATTCTTTATAATATGATTTCCAGACCTATTTCTTCCCAGCACCTACTTATCCAGTTCTCCAAAACAACACTCTTATTTAAGCACAGTCCCCAGAAATGAGCTCAATTCTCCAGATGAGACCTGACCAGTACAGAGTGGAAAGGACTTAATAAAACTTCTCTGTAACCTGAAATCAATACTTTTAAATTTGCCATGTGTAAACAGGTAGGCATTGGACCTAGGAAGTAAGCAACTGGAGCTTAAGGATGGAAGAAAAAAAAATTCTTTCCCTCCAATAAATCATCCCATAGATACAATAAAAATAACCCTTTACACCATAAAGCATTTTAGAGTCCATTAAATGCCTTCATGTACATCATCACATTTAGTCTTTGCAGAACTGTCACAGTCAGGTGTAAGCATTCCCATTTTTCAGATAAGAAAACCAAAATCATGGAACAGGTAAGAGATGGAGCCAGAGTTGAAACCCATGTATTCCTACCCTAGAGTCTAGAACTCTTTCTATGACAGCATGTTGCTTCAAATAATCAAGTAATCATTAAACGGCTGACCTCCCTGTAAACAACAAACTAGGAAACAAATTTTGCAACAGAGACCTAAATACATTATTGATTTTAAAATCAATAAGAAAAACACTGAAAATCCAATAGAACACTAGACAATGAATTCATCTGGCAGGTTAAAAGAAAAAAGAATCACAAATAGCCAATAAACCTGTTTTAAGATGCTCAGTTTGACTCATTGTTTAAAATACAAATAAAAACATCAATAGGCTATCATTTTTCACTAACCAAATACTCATCACAAAAAAAGGAACTGTTACAACTGAAACCATGGAAATTCAAAGGATCATAAGAGACTATATGGTAACTATTTGCCAACAACTGGACATCCTAGAAGAAATCGAAAAATTCTTAGAAACATACAGCTTACCAAGACTGAATCAGGAAGAAATAAGAAAAATCTGAATAGACTTATTACTATTGAGGAAATTGAACCAGTAATAAAAAATCTCCCAATGAGGAAAGCCTAGGACCAGATGGCTTTATGGTGAATTTTACCTAACATTTAAATATTTATCAACAACCTTTCTCAAACTCTTCCAGAAAATTGAGGAGGAGGAAACACTCCCAACTCATTTTATGAGGCCAGCATTATCCTGATACCAAGACCAGAAAAGGATACTGCTAAAAAAGATAATGACAAACTAGTATGCCTGATGGATATAGAGGCAAAAATTCTCAATAAAGACTAGCAAACCAAATCCAGCAGTACATTAAAAGGATCATTCACCATGATCAAGTGGGATTCATCCCTGGATTTCAAAATTGGTTTACATACACAAATCAATTAATGTGATATATTATATTAACAGAATGAAAGAAAAGAATCGTATGATTATCTCAATAAATGCATAAAAACAATTTGACAAAACTCACCATCTATTCATGATAAAAATTCTTAACAAGAATGTTTATTGTAGTCATAGAAAGAAAAAGTATCTCAACATAATAAGGGCCATATATGACAAAAATGAAGTAGTTGCTAATATGATCTCCATTTTACAGATGAGGAAACTGATGAATAGAGATGTCAAGGAACTTGACCAAAGTTACAAAGCTACTAAGTGGAGGAATCAGGGTTCAATTTTGTCTGTTTCCAAAGGTCCATTTAATTCTGTTAGAATTAATCCCATAAAGCCATTAACTGAAAATTGTTCGTGTAATATGTGTGATTTTTTTCTTATGCAGGACCCTCCTACTTATTGCAATATTACTTTCCTGAGCTGGTCAGAAATATGTAGGTTTCCTTCCTCATGATTCATCCTTTTTTCATGATTCACCAAGGTTTTCCCTGGAGATCTTAGCTAGAAGTTCCATCTCCCATAAGAAAGAAGAGATTAACTCACAGAAAAGATTATATCAACAAAAATTAACATGCTGCATAGCCAGAGAAAACACTTTTAAAGTCCAAGAGAAGCAAGGTACAAAAGTAATCAACTACATAATCCCATGAACACTGAAATTGTACAAGATTACCAAAATTTTACTCAGCCTGACAACCAGACATTATTATCCACTTAGCTTTTCTAACAAATCCCACTTCCCACTTTTCAAACACACAAGAATTTTTTATAATTATCACATTGAAAATTCACCATATTAGATCACAATACCAAACAAAAATGAGATTAAAAGGCAAAACTAAGATTATTTAATTTCTTACAAATTTTATATTGTGCATATTTATTTATAACAAGCTTTGTTGCACAGATAATTTAAAAACATTCATAAGATTGCTTAACACTAAAATAAAAATAAATGAAATTCAGTGTCTGGGGATGAAATATACAACATAATGACTACAATTAATAATACTGTATTGTATATTTAAAAGTTGTGAAGAGAGTAAATCTTAAAAGTTCTCATCATAAGAAAAGAATTGTAACTATGTGTAGCGATGAATGTTAATTAGACATTGCAGTGATCATTTCACAATTTATACAAATATTGAATATAATATTGTATATCAATTATGTATCAATAAAAGAAAGAGAATATCAAGACCAAAAGGAGAATATCAAGACCAATAGCATGTTCTATGCTATTATTAGAATTAAGCTAAAATTTTACCTCTAAGCATCTGGATAGCTTTCAATGAATTAAGAAATAAAATTGAATATGATTTTTAATATGATTTTTTTAATCATGTAAAAAGAAGAATTCAAAGAAGAATTTTCCACAGGCCCTAAAACAGGGGACAATAGAGATATAAAAGATAATGAAGTAGCATTCCTACATTATATGCATCAATGGATTTTTAAGTGCTTTTTATAGTATAAATATACACTCCTTACAAGTGTAAACTGAGGACAGAATGTCAAAATATAACTTAGTGAAAATAATTTTGCAGAGTTGTGAATTGGAATGAGGACGTCTGGCTATTTTCCTTCACTTATGCCTACACTAATCTTTTTGCATGGATTCAGCAAGCCTTAACAGATATTTGTGGCAAAGAAAACTCATCAAGGCACCAACCTGACACAAATCTCCCTGCAACACGAGCATTGCACAGAGCCTCTGGGAGAACAAATCCTACAGTCTCCACAACACAGTGACCTGGGGATCGTGCCCTCTGTCCTAGAGCAAGCGTCAAATTTTCCCTGAAGGTAGAGCTAACTTGGTTGTATGTGGTTTCACACCTAATGACTGTTTACCTAATTTCCATGTCATTTATCTCATTATAGTATCACTAATAGGAACAGGGGTCTTCACGGCTATACAAGACAGTCTCAGGCAGCTTTTGATTTATTTGGCTGACTTACTGTTGTAATCTTACCATTGTGATCTTACTGTTATGATCTCTCTTTGGAATCTTTTCTTACTAAATTGTTTGTACTCTCCTAAAATCACTGTCTTATATTTTATCTCTATGTACTAAACCTTATATATTTCTCTGCTCCAGTACAGTATCTTTTCTTTCTTATAAATATTATTCAACATTTTCCAACTTTTTACCTAGCCTTGTAAATATTTTATCTTTCATGTATGTATTTCTACCACATTTTCTCTATGGATATTCCACAATTAAGACTCATAAAAATATATTTTTCAGAGTTTACTCTATTTTAGTCCACTGTTTCTGATTTGTAATTTGGTGTTTATCCAGACTGGAATGTAGACTTTTATAATTTGGGTTATTCTGCAGCATTGGTATACCTCCCCTCAGGTTCCCTGGGAGATGTGCAATGCCCCCTGCCCCTATTAAAAAACTCCAACATTTAATACAAGTTTGTATCCAGATTCCTCCTCAAGAGATTTTATCCTTGGTGGTCATTTCAGGAGAGAAGTATCCATGAAGGTACTTGCCAGGTCAAAGATGGCATTTTGTCATGGGCCCATCAAGCAGCATTCCCAGGGCCCTTTAAGAATTCCTCAAGCCCCATCTGCTCATTTGTAAAATACACTTGCATAATTTCTCACACGTTAATGTTTCTGAAGTGAGAAGGTCTTTTGTTTGTTGGAACACCAAACACAGTATTTATGTGTAATACCTGTTATTAAATCGTTGGTGAAATTTATGACTAATGGCATCTTAGATCTGAGGAAATAGGACAGTGGGATTTATGTTATTTCTTCAGAAACAGTGAGTTAATAGAACCAGTCATATACTGAAGCCTTTCTTGGGACATGACCATTAAACCATACCATCTGCATAAAAAACTTTTTCATAATGGAGGGTCATGTTTCCATACCATCCAAAATTCTAATAATGTATGAGTAAATTTTAAATAATAAGGGAGGGGGCAGAATACAGCTTTACTCTATCTATGCCCCTGTGAATTAATTGTTCTCTGATCTATAGGACAATGTTCATACGTACACAGATTCTGGATATAATGTTAGACATAGGATTTGTGCAAGGCACCAGTAAATACAGATGCATAGTAAGTTCGTGACATTTAATTTTGTCTTGACTAGAGAGTCAAGGACTTACAGTCCTGTTCTCACTTCAAACTGTCTTATAAGGCAATGAAGTATTTAACAGTGATAGCCAGGAGATTAGCCTGCAACCTGTTTGCCCCACAAACAAAACATAGATGTGAGAAAACCAAAAATTATTTTAAAAAGAAATTGTAATTAAATGTGGATGAAAATGTCCAATAAAATATGTACTTTAAAGAGCGTAGAATATTGCCTTTTAAAAATTAGAGAATTAAATCAGAACCACTCAAATGTGATCTGGCACATAGAATTAGACAAAGAGATCCTTGAAAAGACTTTAAAATTTTTTTGATGAGAATAAAAAGACCCTTACCTTGTATTTTTTTAATGGAGCCTCCTAATGCATTTTATGGTGTACTAGTTATTTTTTAAATTATCCACAAATGCAAAGATAGAACTGCTTTTAAAATATATGCCACTCTAGTTAAGTATAATCATAATACATATACGGCTAATTCAGACTAAATCTCTTTGATGGAGAATGAACCAGCACAACTGAAGCAAAACTTGGGGAGTCAATTTGCATCTTTTAGCATATGTCCTGAGAAGAAATTGCCATCCCAAATTAAATGTAATAAAAAAAAACATTATTAAGTATTTACCAAATGTTATGCTATGCATTTTACACATCATAGTTCATAAAAGCCCCTACCAGCCTTCCAGTTAGGTATTTTTTTATTCCCATTTTACAGTTCATGAAACTAAAGTCAAAAAAGAGGTTGTCTGTTCAGGGAATAAGTAACAGAACAAAGTTTTAGACCCAAAGGATCTGGCTCCAGAGATTGGGTCTTGACCACTATGCTGCTGAGACTAATGGTCATTCTTGCTGGGCAATCTCCCTATGGAAAGCATCCAAGTTTGGTCTCCCCCCAGTTTCAAAGTGGATGGAAAACTGTTCCACCTCCAAAAGTGGCCCTCTGTATTGCACATATGCATCTTTTTTATATTCTAAAAAGGGAGGCTCATCTCTAACTAACCCCAGAACTAAATTTTTTTCTTTTGGTGGATTTAATTCCAAAGAAAATATATTATATATATAATATATATAAAATATATAATAACTAATGTGATTAAATATTTCAGTGGCTTCATATATTGCAATTTAGAATGTCAAACGGCTACAGTTCTTAATTCTACCTAAGTGCCCTTCCCTTGCAGGTTAGCGGCATGACCTATTAAATACTCTGCACAAAGGCAAGGTGACTCTAGAGGGAAACATGCCATTATGTAGTTTCCAAGTAGTAATTATATGAAATTAATTGCTGTTTTATGCATGTTTTGATCATGCCAAACAATATTTACAATTGCAATTCAATTTCAAGATACATTCTTCCTCTGCTTAGCTATCTCACTATTCACTCATGCCTTTTCATATTTGGGAAACATGAGTTACAGTACAATTAAATGAGTGTTTCAGTAACTCCAAAGGGAGCTGAACAGGAAAAGATACGCAATAGTGTGGAAGAAATAACATTGTAGAACCTAAGGGTACTTACCGAAAACACAAACAAACAAATTGGCCTTCCTTGTGTTCACTTGGTTAACATTTCTGAATTTCATTACGAACTTTACTGTTGTTCTTGGTATAAGCTCATCAGGAAAATAACAGATTTCTTTTCCATGCTTTTCTCCAATCCTCCATCACCTCTGTCTGCCATCAAAAAATAAGATATCTGAGATCCTGTACCATTTAAATAATGAGTCAACTCTGCTATTTCCTCAGTCTCTCAGGATAGAGGTTTGCCATGTTCCCTTATTCTCACTAAAATAGAAACTTACCAAAGTAAAGGCTAGGGCTTATTAGCAAAGATCCTTTGTAGCTATTAAGCACAGGAAATTTGTGTCTCTGATGCCTATCACAAGTTTAATAACAAGATATAATTACAGCAAATAATTCCCTGCTTGAAACAAATGGCCATTTCTATCATATTTCTTTGAAATAACCAGTTGTAATGAAAATGCCCCCTGGGAGCCCTCACTGGTGAGAAAGCACCAGGATAAGTGTGTAGTCAAATGATACTTGTCTGGGTCTCTGACGTTCTCCTCTTTAAGAGGGCTGACTTTAACACCTATGTACCCAAAAAGATATGGCTAAGCTTATGTTAACTTCCACTCCAAGCCCTCCAAGCCCCACACTCCTTAGCAGTGTTTATCTGGTTTTCATACACTAGAAAAAAATGCATTCGTTCATCATGATGAGATTGGGGTCAACTTGACTGATACACTTTCCAGGGTTGATGTGCCACCCTTCAAGCTCAGAAAGATCAGAAACTCCCCCAGCTCTTCAAAGTTGCACCATTTGAAGCAGAGAGAAGATCTTTTACCATAATTTGTAGAGAAAATGGTCTTTGGTTGATACCCACCTCTCTTTCAATCTCAACTGTCCCCACTTTCCCCCCTGCAAGTCAGTTCTCTTCATAGTCAGGATATTTCTCTTTACTTCCCTTTATCCTCTACTTCCATATCCTCTGACCCCCTTCTCCTACCTGGTTTAAAACAAAAGAGACCACACTCCCTCTGGCTCAGAACCCCAGAACAGGGGACTGACAGAGCTCCCGCAGCTCAGCAGTGGGACACCAGGCATCCTGGAATCTAAAAAAAATGAATGGAAATCCAGTCACACTCTTTATGAGTCACTGCTTTTGACCATAAAATAAATATCTCTCAATGACATCAAAGAAATGGATATCTGTACATATGTGAGTAGAGTTTCACTCATTGTTGCATCCAAGGTGTCACTTTGGTGACAGTTAAAGGGGTAATTCATTAGTGGCTAGGTTAAATCAAAAGATACTTATAAGCAGGCATTTCTACTTCCAAATATTGGGGAGACTGAATGGACAGGTAATGGACAAAGCTGTCAGCAATACGACATAATAAAAGTGGTGTGGACAGTACCACTTACTAGGATGCCAAAGATTCTGGACAAAGCCCCATCCCTCAAACTTTGCTGAGGAATTGTTTGCCTACTCAGGTGAAGGGAGGTGCTTAAGTGTTTAATCTCAGAAATGAAACTTGAAGGTAATTGATAGCACATATTCCACAGATCTTGAAATGTAACAATTAAGTGATTATATATCCAGGATTATCTGATAAACATCCTTCCTAGCTGCTAGGCCAGTCCCTTAAGGATCTGTAACTAATTCCAGAACAATTAGTATGTGGTTCCTGAGTCATAAGCATTCTCCATTTCTCAAGTTTCTAACAAGACAGGCTTAGATAACCCAGTACCACCATCCTTGCCTAATGATTTCTCAGAATTCCCTTGTCCTTACACAGCACAAATCACACAATGTGCTTCTCCCTAGACTGGGTTTGCTAGAAACCTCCTCAATTCAAACATATTAGAGAATTTGCTAGAGAGTTATTTTTAAAGATATATCTGGGGACTCCTACAAATTTTCAATGGAGATGAAGATTAGACAGGCAGATCAATTGATTGGTTAACTATTTGACTGATGTTCTTGCACTTTCTTCAGGCTAAAGATGATCAGCCTTAATCATCAAATCCAGTCTTGGAAATCACTTTGAAAATAAATTCAAGAAAATTACATTAGGTTAAAAAATTGTATTTTCTTCAAGCACAAGTCTCATTACTGCCATCCCAAGTACCGTAATCAATTCCCTATCAGTAGAATTTGGGCAGTGCTTGCATTCCCCTGCCCCAACTCAGAGAGAAGGTTTTCATGAATACAATTCACAAATGATAAGTAAAACATTACACATTTCTCAGAGGCCCATTGTTTGATTTGTTTGAGCATCTGAACACAGAATCCAGAATTTTGCTTTTTTATATTTTTCTTCATAAGTGATCTAATTAATTTTCTGGACAGTATAACTTCATGAAACAACCCCCAAAGAGAGAGATCTGCTCTTTTCCCTGAAATCTCAAGAATGAAATCAACATCCACGTTACAAGAACAAGAATATTAATAATAAAACTACAAAATTGCATCACCCACTAGGGGCAGTACATTGCCCAGCAGTTATTTCACAAATGAAGAACCAAAAGGCATCAGCCTCCAGTACCAGAGGCCAGTTCTGATAACAACCACATCAAAGAAGAGTTCACAACTCAAACTCTTGTCAAAATTATCTGGGCAATAGATACAAAAAATGTATCTAAAATGTACAAAACCAGAGTGCCTCCCTGGAGCTACTCACCCAGGTTCTGAAGAGTTTAGGTCAGGAATACATAGTTTGTAATAGCCGCTTAGTAACTCTGATGACCCGCCAGGTAGGGAACCCATTGATCTAGGGCAGTGGCTCTCAAAGTGTGGTCCCCTACCAGCAGCATCAGCATTGGAAATGCAAATTACTGGATTCTGCCACAAGGTCATGAACCCGAAACTCTGGAGATTGAGCCCAGCAAGCCACCCAAGCTTTGGAAAGGATTCCAGGTGATTCAAACGCAGCCAAAGATTGAGAACCATTAATCTATGGAATTTAAATGTAGACGAGGGCAAAAAGAACCAAAGGATTTCATCCTTATCTGGTGCTTTTGCAATTTGGAGAAAACTTAAAACAACTAATTTCACTTTCTAGGGATCCTGACAGTAATTATTTATTCAGGGAGTAAACAGAGTATATAATTGAACTAAATACAACTTCAGGATGACCCCTACAGCCACATTGCCCAAGATGCTTAGATTTCATGCCCAGTAACAGGCAAATCCTGCACACGAGAGAGAACATATTAAACATGAGTCATCAGGGAACTTTGGTTTCCTGACATTTGCAGAAACATTTTAAAGAGCTTATAACATTATCACCTAGGTTAACGAAATGAGCTTAACAAATTTATTGTTTTATTTATGTGAGTTTTTGCCCATCTAAACATCAAGAAGAAAAAAATCTTTTTAAAATGCTTGTGTCATTATCCTTCCCCCCCCCCCCACTTCTCTCTGTTTCTGCAAAGTATTACACATCATCTTCCCTTCCAAATAGCCATTATCTTCCTCTCTGACCCTGGCCACTTCAAATATTTCTCTAAGAATCTGAGATTTTAGAGCAGTGTTTCTCATCTTATTTTCATTTTCACACCTTTTTAAAGAGGCATTTTTAAAACATTTTTCTAACCTTTCTGTGATACACCACAAATATACTGTATAGTTTCTTATATATCATATGTATATCTGTCATTTATACCTAAAAGAAATAAGGCTATTTTTACTATCCCCACCCCCATCAAAGAACTAATTTGTTGATTGTATCACCCCTGTTGAGAAGGTACCCTTTAGAGATATAAGTACAATTTTGTTCTGATACATCAGATGTAGGAGATGTCTCATTTATGTCTCTAAATCAAATTAAATCTAGTCTAGCAATCAAATGAAAGCATTAGGCAAAAAAACCAGTCTTAGCCATTTTGAGACACATCCACATTAGGACTCAGACAGTGCTGGAAATGACAGAGGGACCCTGGTTTTCAGTCTATCGTGGTTGCCACTGAGGCACTGTTGGCCCTGCCCCCTCCAGGGACCTCATGGAGCCAGGGTGGAAATTTCTGTTCTCCTCCTCCCCCCTCCACCTACTTGCCAAACACTCACCCACTCCAACTATTTCCAGTGTTGCACTATTTTTCTGCTCCCTGGATCCTGGAAGTCACCTCCCTATTAACTCAGCTCCTCCTGTGCTGAGCCCAGATTTTAAAAAACAAAAGCCTATTGTTTTAATCTCCTGATGCAAGGCAAACCCAGGTCTTGTGTGGCTGCCCTCAGGAGGTAGGGAGGAAGCACAAGTACCCAAATACTGCCCATCCTTGGAAATAACACTACCAGCCAGTTTACTTCTCAATGAATTGGTCATGCTTTGTCTAAATTCTAGACTTTTCAGAGACTGAACTAAAGATGATTGAAAGTGACCAATTTAAACCCTGGAGACTACTTGCTAAAAGAGTTGCTGTTTCAAGCCAACCCCAACCCCATAAGAGCACACACTTAGCTTCAGAGGGGTGAGAGTTCTAGTCCCAGCGCCACCAGTTAATACCTGTGTGACTTCTATAGTCATCAGTATCTTCCTCTGTAAACTGAGAAAAACAGTAATGCCTATCCTAAAGGGTCATTATGGAGATTAAAAAAGAATAAAAGATAAATGTTACCACAGTGCTTGGTACACAGCAAAGGATCAATAGATGACAGGCTTACCATTGTTAGCACTAAGTCAACCAACTTAAATGGGAGTTTTCTCAGTTTTTGATGCAAAGCACTTGACCAGGGAAGGCTCAAGGAGTACTGGATAAATAACTTCACCATAAAGATCTCCCCTCTTCAACAAATGGACAAGATAGTATTTGTAACTTAAGTTCGAGCCATGATGGTACAAAGTGGACAGGGAAGGATCACACTTAGAAAAGAAAGTAGAAGAATTCCTGAGTACACACAATGGCTGCAGGTAACAAAGTGAACAGGCTGGGTGGGCCAGGAAGGAGAATTAGTTATCTTGGGACCCATCTTTATTCCAACCAAACTGCTATCACAGTGTCTGGGTAGCTTCATTCTCATTCACTAGACTGTAATGTCCTGTTATAAGGGCATTTGACCACTTTTGATCAAGGAGCTGTAATGTTGCAAGCTTAGAATATGCTAACAAGAGAGTTAATGGTAAATCGTTAACAGGTATGAATTGATATTCATCAACAGCTTTTTCTAGGAACTTCGCAAGTTCTGACTTGCTGTACTGCTCTCTTATACCTGATTCAGTCAGCAGGAATAATTAGCAGCCCTGCCACACGAGAACAAAATGTGCAGACTTGAGTTGATGTTGTGCTTAATGAGCCTATTTAAAAAGTTACAAATCACCCACTTTCCCATCAACCTCCGCTTAGCACTTGCTCATGCAGAGTGTAGCAAAAATCAGAGCTCGTGCTGTTGGGGTAATCCAGTCTCAAAATTTGTCATTTGCCTACATGCCAAGGGCCAAGGTATACAGAAAACTAGGAACGAAAGCAGCTCTTCTGCATTTATTACACCTACAACTATTTCTGAGAGGTTAGTGGAAAATAAAGATCAAGAAAAAAAGTGATCAGTTGGTCACTTTATTTGTTATATTTGAACAGATAATATATGGATGAATACCATCCTGACCGTCAGATTACTTAGTTACTTCGGATAGATGGCAAGAACTTTAAAAAAGAGACCATCCTATAAATATCCTACTAATCTGCGAAGTCATTTTTAGTTTTGCTCAAAAATTATTAATGGGAAATATGTTCAAAATGCCCATTTTTTAAATTTTATTTTAATTGTTGTTCTTGTACAGTTTTCTGTCTTTTACTCCCATCCCTGCACACCCCCCAGCCTTCCCCACCTCCCTCCCATTTCCACCCCCTCCCCACCTAGTTTTTGTCCATGTGTCCTTTATACTTGTTCCCGTAAACTTTTCCCCTGAAATTCCCTCCCCTCGCCCCTCTGGTGACTGTCAGCCTGTTCTCAGTTTCAGTGTCTTTGTTTATATTTTGCTTGTTTGTTTGTTTTGTTGTTTAGGTTCCTGTTAAAGGTGATATCATATGGTGTTTGTTATGTCAGACAGAGAAGAAATTTCACAACAGCTCTCACAATTTGTTGCAATAGTGACTCTACTGGGATCCTCTTTCAAACTGTCCAGTGAGCTTTGCACAGATGGAATATAACAGAGCCAGAGGTGTTGGTGGCATGAGTCACCCTGGGGTTGGCTCTCAAGAGACCTCCCACCTGAGAAACAGGGAAGGTTAAGTTCCTTTTCTATTACTTTCTTTTTATTCTTTATTCTTTGCCTTCGGCCCCTTCCTTCCCCAGCTAAGCCTATTACATGCCTAATGCAAATGTCATTCTCCTTTTCAAACCTTATCTTCAAACCTTTAATGAGAAAGTTTTTCTCATTAAAGTAAGCAGAGAAATAGAAATGTTTGACAAAAATAGCTTTGCTGATTCATTATTTGGAGTATCTTTGATTTGCTACACCCTCTCCATGCACACAGCCAGCCCCCACTCCACCCCTGCCTCCCAGCTGCCTGGACTCCTCTTCTCCTTGATGCTCCTCTCTCTCTCCCTCATGAGCCTTTTGAAGACATTGTCGGATTAATGTTTCCAGAGTACAGATCGTTATGCCTCATTACTGCCCCTAGTATCCACTCACCCAGGGAGAGCCAGAATTCACCAGCTACTAATAGAAGACTGCCATAATTTATTTCTCAAATAGTAATACATATTTTAAAAAATATGTAAAAAAACATAATTCCACATTAAAATGCCATTTTAGTATTTAAGGCACAATCATTATACTCCAAATTATGTTAGCAATCTGACACATAATTCAATCTTCTCTATTTATCATGAAGATGGTATTCTGAAAAGTTACCCAGAGTCCTAAGACTAAAGACCAGCCATCCCACAATATGATTTACCTAAGAGCTTTAGTTTCCTCCACTCCAGCCCCATGATGACTACCCGACCTCCCACACGCTTTCTAAAGTGATCTGGCCCTTCTACCGAGACCTGACCCCACCATCTACCATCTTGTGCAATCCATTCTCATGGAACATTTCCACTCCCAAACACTGTCCATACCCCGTTCCATTGATTCCTGTCAGTTCTATATTAGAACAAAGAAGACCCCTAAAGATGTATTTACTCTGTGCTATGTCAGGCAGCTGTACCTTAAGCTCCATTACTTTTCCTATTATATAACAGTGCATATGAGTTTAAGCTAAATTCAAATAGATTATCTGAAATATCTACATTACAGCTCCTTCTTGTAGCTTCTTTGAATTCTTCAGCCTAGAGTGATGCTTCCCTTCTCCAAATTCCTATGTCACTTATATAAGAGCAATGATTTGTTTCTAAACTATCTTGTATGGGTCTCTGTTTGCTCCATGTTTCTTACTCATAATTCTTCAACTATGTTACAATTCTTGGAGGTCGGGAGTCCTGTCTTTTTTCTTTTCAACTACAGTTGACATTCAATATTATTTTATATTAGCTTTAGATACACAGTATAGTGTTTAGACATTTAGGAGCCCTATCAATGTATCTAGTTTATTTCCCACAGCACCCACCCAGAGCTGAATGCATTAATAAGAGTTTGTTGACATAGCTTTTCATCTTACCTAATGTTTCATCTATATTACACACTTCAGATCAGAAATAAATTTTATGATTCTAGAAACATGTTTTTGTTTTATAGATTTGTAGTATTATCAAGGAAATTAGTCATAGTAATAATAATTTAGAGGTAATTAACCTCATAGATCTCTGGATAACAAAAAAATTAAAATATAATTTATAATCTGCATGAACAATTAAGCACTGGCATGACAATAAAATGTGACAAAGGGAAAAGGGGTGAAAGAATAAAATCTATACTAAAAAAAATCCAAATAGCACAAAGTAAGATAAATGACAATTTGTTGACAAACTTTAATAAGAATCCTCTTAAGAGACAGAGTAAGCCACAATTACTGAGTACCCACTACGTGGCAGATACTGTTTATAGTAATATTCATATAAGCCCTCTGATTTAAGAGTACTATCACCATTTAGCAGGTGTGAAAACTGAGGCACAAAGAGAATAAGTAACTTGCCCAAGATAATAAGACTCACTACTAGGAGAGCTAGGATTTAAACCCAGGCATACAGCCCTGAAGTCTGTGCTGGTAACTACTGTGTCTTATGGTATTTCTATACAAGTAGTAGTGGCATGAAAAGGGCTTTTAGACAACTTTTTTTTAGTTTCTATAATATATTTTTCTTTGTGGGGGAAACACTGAAAAAATCTGAAATTAAAACTAGAGAAGGTTCAAGTGCAGTCTGTTTACACATGTGGAAACCTGTTTTCTATTAAAAAATAATAATAATGACTTGAAAATCACTAGTGATAAATAAATATTACAATAAATTTAGGAGGTGATTGAGCCTGGTTCTTACCTAGGAAATAGGAATTTGAATAAAAAACATATCCAACAAGCATTCACACCACCAGAGAATTTCCATTATCTCTACTGTAACACAGTTCTAAAAATGTTTCTTTCATAATTTACTTTGCAGCTGTATCAAAAATGGTACCACCATTTCAAAAATGGTTCTCATCAAAAATGGTTCTCACACTCTGAAAACAATATGTGAAAGTTGAGCTGAATATTACTCAAGTACTTAGATTAAGCTTTTCACAAAGCATATTAAAGTTTCATAATAAAATACAAAACATTTCAATTTACACTGTTTAGCTTAAACTTTAATAAACTATAAAATTATTTTCATCCTATTTACAACTTCAAATAATCAGAACAGGCCAATGATATGTTGTGGCAACAAAAAAATAATAAAAATAAAGCATTATTTCTGTTATTTCTGCTGTATGCACCTGTTTAACTATATCTACACCAGACCCTGTTGATAGTGGGAGCTAGAGGGAATTCTGCTCATTTTTGTCATCCACGGATTCACTGATAAAGATTCCACCAGTTTATGACTTCATCATCTCAACTAAGATTTCAGGCTACCAAGCTAAAAAAGAGAGCCAAAGGAATCACATGTCAGCTGTTTAATGTGTCCACCGAGGAATGGCACTTCATTGTTTTCATTTTTTATGATGTCACTGGGTGTACATATGTTTACTAAAGTTCAATATTTATGCCTAATGTATTTTCATTTTTAAAACATTGGCATAATAGTGCATGTTTTGTTTGATAATCACTTTAATTTTTATTTTATAGTTTGCCATGATAAGTTTTTACATAATTTTTAATACACTATAATATTCTATCATATACACGGATCTTAATAGGTTGAGAGCAGGCAGACAGCTCTGGAAGGGGGATGAAGAGCTAGAGCAAACAAGAAAAAGAACCCATGGACATGACAACAGTGTGGTGAGTGCAGTGAGGAGGTGGAATACGGCTTAAGAGGGATAAATGGTAATAAAAAATACAATTAAAAAATAAACTATTAAAAAATGAAAAAAGCTTAAAACCTTTGATAATGCCCTAATTTTACTTCAAGGAATTTATTATAATGCAATAACAAAGGATTTAGTCATCTCATTATCAAAATAAGTTACATGGTCATACCCAACTCAATGCAGTGGATACCTGAAGGAGAGAACTAGAATCTTGGAGAGTTTCTGTTTGTGTGGGGCTTTCTTCTAAATGCTAAGAGTAATTTTTAAAAAATTAAGAAATCAAGGATCAACCTTCACAGAACTTGGAAAATAGGTAAGATGAGATGCTTAGATAAATAAATCAAATGGGATGCTTAATAGATAAATACCCCAAAAGGGGTCAAGAAAATTGTCAGGTGGGTTCAAAGGTGAGAGATCCTTGAGTAACAATTTTGAAGCTAGAAGGTACCTTACATATTTCAGGTATCAGTGTCTCTATTTTACAGGTGAAGAAAATGAGGCCCACAGAGCTTCAAAATAACCTATCCAAAATCAGGTAGTTGCTTGAAGACTAAAATTTATTTGCTGTAAATAAACACTACAGGAAAATAAATGCCCCCCCCCCAAAAAAAAGGAATGCATGCAGAAGTTTAAGGAGCACTAAGATAAGGAATATTTGGAAATTAGATCATTAAAATCACCATTTCATTTACAATTAGAGAAAGATCATTAATTGCCATTATTGTTAGACTAACACATTTACACTTTAATATCAGTACAAATAAATGCTGTTTATAATGAAACCTGTACCTTTAAAACATCCTTAATGAAATTGTTTTTATAGAATCTATTTTATTGCCTCAGAAAGCACTAGCCAAAATCTTTAAAAGCTGAAACAGTAATTTAAATGCTTAGGTTTGTACCTTTTCAAAAAGCCAGAGAGGAAGAGAAAATACAAGATTAAAATTACAGCAACTTTATTAATTGCTGCTCAAAATGCCAAATTTACATATGTTTAAATAAATCTAAATGGCAGAGATGACCACTAAGCATTTGTAGACAAGTTTAGAAAAATTAATTGTGTTCTTCATCTTTCAAAAAATAATTTAATATTCCATGCATTTGCCTTTGTCAAAGACAATAAATTTGATTAAGCTTATATAAATTGCACTGTAGTAAACAGTCTAATAACTAAAAACACATGGAAAATGGGGTTAGCCTTATCATTGCATCACTTCCAAATTTAAACTTAACACCAAGCATATATGCTTGACTTAGAATTTTTTTTCTAGTGTTCTTTTTAAAGCTGCTAATCATAAAAAAAAGTCAGTGGGTTGTCTTTTAAAAATAAATCTGTAATCACTATAAACTGTCACTGCATCTGACCAAAATCATGATGAAAAACCAGAGGCTAAGACTTGAATGCAGCAGCTCAAAGACTAAGAATGAAACAGTAGATGGGAGAATTCAGAGACAGGGGCCAAGACTTGTCCCAGCCCTCAACTGAAACAACCTATTTGACTTTTGGTAGTTGTAACTTTAGCCATCTGAGCATTTCTTAATCCACAATGACTCTTAGCCATGAGCTCATTCTTTCCGAAATAGTAGAAAACAACCATGAAGCTGTAGATCTTAGGTTACCTTATGAATCTTGCTGGCAGTTTATAGGATGCCACTGTTTATTCTCCACAGCAGTGGTTTCCAGTTTTCCTGCTTCCCCAGCCCACCAAAGCAATGCATTTTGACCAAAAAAAGACATCATTTCATCAATGGTTTTCATGCACAGGAAGTGGAAGGATACAGATGAAAAGAATATATCAAATCTCATGTTGCTCACTCCTTGGGCAGGTTTTTATTCTCCCACCATGCCTATCAATTGGCAAGCACTGCTCTAAAGCTTTGTAGTAAAATGTCCTGACTAATCAGGCTTGTATCGTAAGCCCGTAAGGCTCAGTGAAATGGAACAATGCTTGATGAAAGACAGCCTCACACAATTCTGTTGAGAGCGTGAACTGTTGCAAACCCCTGGCCCTCTTTCAGGCCAACCTGTGCCCCATCTTGCCTCTAATCTTTGAGCGGTTTACACAGATTGAGCATCCCCATCCCTGTCATCTATTCTATACACACACATTGTATTGGGTCACATGCAAACATCAACATTCAAAAGACCTTAAAATTCTCGTATTTAATCTTCACAATGACCCCATAAGGAAGGTGTCATGGCCCCAATTAGAAGTTCATAAAAGTAAGATGCAGAGAAGTCTAGAGTCTGACCAAGATCTTAGAACTAGAATGTGGCAAAGTAAGGAGTCCAAATCTGCATCCACCAGACCATTTCCCACAGACTCCTTCTAATTCTTAGGTAAAGAGGGAACAAATGGGATCCCAGAGTAAAAGAGGAGCACTTTCCAGGTGAAGCACTGATGTTGCTGCTGCCTCAACTTACTCCCAGATCCCACTGTGCTGTGTACAGAGAAGTTGATTTGTAAAGACAAAGCCATTAAGTTCAGGTTTTGTTGCTCCCAATTCACCATAAAATAAAGTCTCACACATCTCAGGCAGTACCTAAGACTCTCCACAATCCCATCTGAACACATCCTCGCAAGCTGACCTGCTACTGTTTCCTAACTGACCACAACTTCTAGTTCTGCCAAACTGATCTGCTTACTGCCCCCAGCAAAAATTCACTTGACCATCCCACTCCAAACTAGCCTCTCATTCATCAGAATTTTCCAAGAAAACTCCCATATGACCCACTCATTTGGCAATTCTGATCCAAGGTTGGGAATCCACTTATGCAGAGAGCTAATTTAAATTACAGGCAGATTTTTGACGGTGCAGGCAGTTGATGTCTGTAAGCCTCATGTTGTTCAAGGGTCAACTGGACTTTAGAATACCCTTGACCTGTACTTTATCTCACAATTATGTTTGGTCTCTGCAGCCTGACAGCAGAAACACAGAATGTCATAGCTGGAAGACAATTGAGAGATCATCTGGTCCACGGTTCTCACATTACAGAAAAGGAAATTGGTCACGCAGTGAACAGATCATATATCTACAATGTTCATTCAAATGGTTACTATTTTATTTTGCTATTCAAGATACTCTAATTAATTTTATATTTATTATGTCTGGCAATGCAATAACTTATGGCAGAGCAGGAAGCCAATCACCCTGACTCCTCCTTGGAACCCAAGTCCCTATCAATCAAATGAGTGATTTGATAGCTAGCTGCTATCCTATAGCAGCTAGCCCAGAGCTGTACTCAGCGGGCATCTATTGATTCATTCGTTGATTACAATTTATTTATTTATCCCAACATTTTTTGTTCAAATAAAATGTTATTTGTATACATGACACATAGGGACAAGATTTATCAGGGCAGTAATATTTTAGAGCAAACATTCATCCTTGATTCTTCCTTTGCCTTTAAACTCACCTATATCGAAGTGTTTTCTTTACCTCCCAAATCCACCTGCTTTTCACTCCCTCCACTTCTATCATTCCAGCCCAGGTCATAATCATCTCTTATCTACGCCACTGAAAAAAATCCCAATTTGTGTCTCTTCTTCCATTTTCCCTCAGTCCCTGCTCAGTCATTTTCCCTCACAAGCATTTCACCCTCCCACCCCAACTTAAAAATACTCAATGCTTTCTCATTTGACTTGGAATAAGATCTAAACCCACCCCCACAATGTAAAACTGCCCCTACATTTCCTCATACCTCGTTCTGCACACATACCCTGCTTGGGCTTCTTTCTGTCCCTTGAGCATTCCAGTCTCTTTCTCCAGAGCTTTCTAGATGCTGCTCTCCTGCCTGGCAGGGCTCTCCCTCCCGTCTTTTAGGGCTGCTTCCTCTGGCTTCATGTATCACTGAAACGTCATTTCCTCAAATCAACCCCTTACCACTACCATTCCCAACGTTCCCATCTCAGCATTCTCTTTCCTTCATTCCACTTACCACAAGTTGTACTTACTTAGGCTGCTTGTGCTATGCCTGCGTCTCCTCTATCACACCGGAGGCTGTGAACAAATAACAAGCTTGAGGACCATGACTTCCTTCCTCTCACAGTAATATCTCTCTGCCTGGTGTCAGGCCTGGCCCACAAGATACAATCAATACATCTTTGTTTTAAGACTCACAGACAAAAAATATAAATATAGACTTCATCTGAGGGGCTGTCATAAGTAAGATACTTTACGTAAAAAGTATAATTTATTATATGTGTATCAGTCATACTGACCCTTTCCATCCTTTTATAGAGAAATCTGGTGAAATAGTAAATCTGTATTTCAACAGGGGTTTGACCACTTTTCTGGTATATCCTTTTGCAAGAGAAAAGTTGTAAGTATGAGCTATCAGTGCTCTTAAATTTCTGAAGCTTTCCAGGAGATTCTGACTCCATATTTAGGAAGTGGGACAAGGGATCTGTACTTACAAATGTACCCCCAGATAATTATTGTCATCAGAGAAGTTTGGGAAATATTGGGTTAGGACAGTTGTTCCCATCTGGAGAGCTTTAAAAACCACTAATTCTTCAGTATCACCCCAGAGGTTCTGACTTAATTTGTCTGGGGTGGGAACTGAGCATCAGGATTATTACATAAAACTATGAAGAACAGTAAATATTGATAGTTTGGATGACAGAATGAAAGCCTAAAATGTTTAGCAGCTTGGAGACAAGAGACAACAACAGCACTAAACAAGTGAGTGCACAAGAATGGGGTAACATAACTCAGCACAATTTTTTTAAAACTTAAGGGTTTTATCTGCACTGAGCTCAATAGGTATCTACAGTATGATGTGGGTTCCAAGAATATTGTTTTCCATTAAGGGCAATACAATATTTAGCATGACCCACTCCATACTGAACTCAGAGGCATCACAGATAAAGGACATAGATAGATAAGACCATGCATTTGCAGAGGGGAGCAAAGAAGGTGGCCTGCAGAGGAAGAACTAGATAAAGAAAAGGAGCAGAGAGACATGACTAAAAATGTTGTATAGTATACAAATTAGGTTTATGCTGAAGACACCAAAAACTGAGAAGTAAGAACAATAGGCAGCAGCTATAAAAAAACAACTTAGGCTCAATCTGGACAAGAACTTTCTAATAGTAGTGTTCAGAGGTAGTATGTGATACTTGGAAAGCAGCAAATACCCCATCATTGAGAATCTTCCAGGCCTAGAAGGAAGAAGCTACAAGTGGTCCCATCTTTCCACCTGATCCTTCATTTCTGATCTATTTGTTGCAAAGCAGAGTTAGTCAGAAAAGTTAACAAACATCCATTAGAGCCTTGAACTTGTTTGTGTTGTGTAAGGAAGATCTGGCCAGGGTTGACCTTCCTCGTAAGCAGTCGGTCTCCTCACTTGTTTTTTCCCTTTGTTTCATCCATTGTTTGTTTGTTTGTTTGTTTGTTTTTGAGGAGGCAGATTAAGCTCAATAATCTCCTCTTTCTTTTTCCCTCCTAGATTTAATAGCCTCTAAAAGGAAAAGACTAGTAAGTCAGTCTTTGAATCCTAACAATACTCAATAATTCAGCAAAGGTAAGTTATAGAATTTATACTTTTTAAATACTGCTTATTCTATACTAGTTTCCTGTTTTTCCTGAGTTCCAACCAAAAATATACAATGAGACATTTATCATGTACCCACTTTGTTAAGCACACTCTGACCTCAAAACATCAGAAAAATACGCACAATTCCAGACTTGTTAAGCATTTATAGACTGCTAGATGTTCATTCACTCATATAAATGTTGAGCACAAGGAGTTAGAGAGTAGAGACGAACCCCACCTTCCCTCTCATAGAACATAGTCTCTAGGGTAGAAAGACATTAATCAAATAATCATCTAAATAAATGTGAAACACAAACATGATGGAGCCTTTATTTTTATATTTTTTAATTTTTTAATTTTTTATTTTTTGGTGGATGTGCTGGGTGATGGAGGTTTTAGAACAAAAGATGAACTTAGCAAAGTCAGGGGTAATTTTTACAAGGAAATGGCCACTACGGCTTAAAGCACATGTTTTAGTATCTCGGTGGAACTGACTGAGACCCGTGCTTAAAGTCTTCACCCCACTCTACTGGCACCCTCTAGCACATTACCAGTTTTATTCTTTCATATAGCAGCATTTATCATTTTTCACATTATTTTATATGCTCACTTTTTACATTTTCACTTTCTGTCCCCCTAAGCTTCCAAACGCTTTTTTTCTTCTGGTTTTACCATTATATTTCCCAACCACATACATAGTAGTTACTCAATACGTATTTATTGAGTATTGTTGGATATTTTAAACTTGCAAATTTGTAAGTAAGTTTTCATTATTAAGGATGAGAAAACTGATACTCAGCAAGTATAGAAAAGCTGTTTATGACCAGTTAGAACCAAATGAGGTATTAATAACTTGAAAAGAAGATTTTGTTAACATAAATATTAATTTTCTGTAATAGATAGTTCCTCAGGCAACCCAACCTGAAGCTGGACTTGAATAACAGTGGATAAATTTCCTCTCCTCTGAGTATCTCAAAAAAATGGGGTTGTTGTCAAGTTCACAAAGGTCTCTTAGCTTCCTTGTTCCTATGAGGTTTTGCCAGCCATTTAAAATTCAGTGGAGACAATACCCACTAAAACTGGCCCAGAATCCGAATGACACAGGCTCAGCCTCCAGTCTCAAAGACACGTGCCTTCTGGGAGATCCCTTCCACAGACACAAGATTTTCACTTGTACTGCCCTCAGTCCTGGCAAAGGGGATCTCTTTAGCCTGCCTCTCTTCATAGACCAAGGAGTTTCTGAGGCCCCCTAGTACATGGCTAACTGGAGCCTGATGCTCCCCTTCCTAAAGCACACTCTGAGCATCCAGAAGCCGGCAGTTCCCTGTCCCAATAGGCTTGCACCAATTCAAGGGCTTTCTTAGGCCATCGTCTTTCCAAGGACATACAGAGGCAGTACGTACCCTCTCAGGCTCAGAGGCAGCTGTGTGATACAGGGAGACTAAGGCCTAATTGTGCGAGGTGTTCACATGATTGCAGCAGAGGCTTTTCACAATAAAGGATGGTGCTGCAGATAGGCAGAGAAAGGGTTCATTTTGATTTTGTGTTTGTCTGACTGTGCCTTGTCTGACTTTGCCCTGAAATTGCCACCCCTGCCCTGGTAGAATAGTGACCTTTCCTTGTCTTCTCTTCTTACAGCAAATTTGACTTAAGTTTTGGGTTTTCTTTTCTTTTTCTTTTTTGAAACTTTATTTATTTGTTTGTTTAATCTTTATTGTATTTTTCCATGACCATTTAGTCCCCTTTTATCCCCCTCCCCCCAGCAGTCACCACACTATTGTCCATGTCCATGAGTCCTTTTTCCTTTTGGCTCAGACCCCCAACCCCTAACCCCCCCACTAGCTGTCATCCTGCTCTCCATCTAGTTTTCTTAAAGCTATTGATACACTTCAAATAGTTTTTGAGTTTATCACCTCTTCGTTATTCCCTTCACCACTGTCCCATCTCTTCTCTCTAGAATACTTCTAATTGTCTCTACAGTAATCTTTTCATGACCCACCTGTCCTCCATCCTGTTCTGCCATTGTGAGTAGTTTTCCAGATTTGCTTAAAAATCCTTGGAGGCTCTCCAGAGTTTTATGAATAGACTTCAAACTCCTTACAATGGACACATAAGTCTCCAGCCTGCTGCCCTAGTGCCAGCTCCAGTTCATCACAGGGAAGGGCCAACCTCTTCCCCACCTTGGCTCCTTTGAACATGCAGTCAGCTCAGTCACAGCACCTGCCATAGTTGCTTAACACTCATCTTCCAGATCTAATTCAAAGGTCACCACCCAGAGGAGCCTTTTCGAATTCTCCTCTGAGTTAGAGAATCATCCTCAGGGCCTCAGTAACACTGGGGCTCCTCTCCATCCTGGTTCTCTGCTTCACCCTGAAAAGACCAAATTCCTTGAAAGCAAGAACCAACTCTTTTAGCTTTGTATTCCCAATGCCAGATATATAGATGATTTCTTTAAATATTTGTTAAAATTACTGTAAGCAGGTATATGTAAGACATTTAGACTTGGAAAATCTTCTCTAACCATTTTGAAACAGAAGATTGCTGTCTACTTCTAGTTTTCAAGAGCTGTGTTTATTATTCTCAGCCTAGCATAAAATAAAGACCTGGAAGGTAAGTATGCAACTTACCTAAGGGAAAATACTATTATTAAACAAACACTATGAAAAATGTTCATCCATGCTAGCAATCAAGAAATGTAAATTAAAGCAATGTTGAGAAACTTTTTGCATATTGGACTAGTGAGAAATATTTCATGACAAAACCTAAGGCTGATTAGAGTGAAATTGTTACATCTTTGACTGTTTCTAGAATTGCAAATTGGTACGACCTTTTGTGAAAGTAATTCAGCAATATTTATTTACACACCATGAAGATATTCATAACTCTTGGCCCAATAATTGAATTTTGGGTATTTAACCTACTCCATATAACTTTTTAATGGAGAAAAATACTGTAAAATATTCAATAGTGTGTTATGGTAGCAAAACACTGAAAATCATCTAATTTTCCATATGTTTTAATATACATAAACATAAATTGGGATATTTCAACCCACATAACCAATAAGGAATTTGTATTTAAAACAGGTTTCTAAAATTTCTATGAATTGTAAGACAAAGAATCCAGCAGAAAAATATTTGGACAGGTATGAATTAGAATTTTTTATTTCAAAGATGAAAAATATGAATAGTCAATAAACACTGAAAGATGTTCAACTTTATTAGTATTCAGAAAAATGCAAAATAAGCTAACATTTACACTTCTCTAACTGGCAGAAGTGAAAAAGTGACAACCAAATGTTGATTTCCCATCACATGATCCAGAATTCTTTCTTTTCATAACTATATAGCCTAAAAAACTAGAATTACACTAAGAGATATGTACAAGAACCTTCATAGAAGTACTTTTTGTATAAGCAAAATACTAGAATAGCTTAAATATCCATCAGCAGCAAAATAGATAAATTATGGCATATATCACAGTGGAATAATATACAGTAGTACAAATTAATAAAATACACTGTTCACACAACACAGGAATCTAGGATTAAAATGTTAAGTGAATAAACCAAGTCACAGAAAAGTATATAAACTATTATTTTATTTATAGAATTTTTAATGCAAAACTAAATTTATTTTTAATTATTGGTTAACTTATTGGTTAGGGATACTCATGTAGAAAAGCTATAACTAAAAACAAGGAAAAGATAAGCACAATGTTTATAATAATTCCCTTTGGGGAGAGTAAAGAAAAGAATATTAGAAGAAGGACACAGGTTTACAGATAAGGGAGAGTTTTCATTTCTTTAAGTAGATGGTTAGCATATTTACTGTATTATTTTTACATCCATACATATTTTATAGATATAATTTGTATAATTCAACATTTAATAAAATTATGTTTTAGAAAAGCAGGTCACAAATAGCAAATATAGTATATACTATCCATATAAAGTAAGGGCATATGGTGTACATGGTAACATAAATGGTAGACAGAGTGAATCAGTTAGCAGTGGTCTAGGAAAACAGTATAGAATGACTTATTTTTGATGGGAAAGATTGAATCTTCTGTATGAATATGTCTAATTTTCATATAGTGGGAGAAAATTATATACCTTCTATTTTAGAGTAAAAACTAAGGTAGATCCATGTAGTGGGAGTGAATTTGGAAATATTTTACTTCTGGGATTATCTTCTGCACTTCCTTTTTGTCCTTCTCCCAATAGCCCTATCAATTCAATATCATTTATTGTCTCAGAGGTCATTCCAGAGAGAGAGAGAGAGAGAGAGAGAGAGAGAATGAATCCTTGGCTTTGAATTTCAAAATGGGTAAGGGACCCCTTAATAGAGAAAAAGGTTTGAAAGTCAAGGCTATCCATCTTCCTGAACCAAGTATTTTAGAACTCACCAAAGCAAACCAGGCTTAAAATTTATACAATGAATAATAGATGGTAATAGTAGCTCATGAAGAGCCTGACTATACTTGAAAGAACTCGAATTTCCTCTGTATCCACAAAAGGAGTAAAATAGCCTTATAGTTAGGACTAGTAAAACATAAAGTGATCCGCATGGACATAACCCATGGCTGAGACAGACTCTCACACAGCAGCAGATAGGTGAAACAGAGACCAATGATCAAAGACAGTGGATGAGTTATACCTCAGCAAATGCTGTTTTCTACCATTCCATAACACAGCATAACATCAGCTGAACCTGAGATGTTACCCTAAGCAGAAGCAAAGGAGTTGATACCCTGACATGTTATCATGAGGAGAGTAGGAAAGGGGTGAAATGATTGGAAAATCACTTCCAAAAGTTGTATATACCTGGAAGTGACTCCATAGGTTTCAATATTAGGAACAGTAAGCGCTTGGAACAGAAATAAAGGCATGTTTGTTGCATAGGGCTTAGGAGAGGTCATAATCACTACATCTATGTTTTTTTATACCATTAAAAATAAATGTGTGAGTTTACATTTAAAAACATGAAGGGGACCCCAGAAACTGAAATTTATTTATTAAGAAAATTGTGTATTTATTCTTATACATTTAAACTTCAGTCTCCTTCAAAATTCTCTCCATTTGATGCAATACACCTACCAAGATGTTTTTTCAACTGCTCAAAACAGATTTTGAACTCATCAATTTTTTTCTAAATTTATGTTTTTAAAGATTTTATTTATTTATTTTTAGAGATAGGGGAAGGGAAGGAGAAAGAGAGGGAGAAAAATATCAATGTTTGGTTGCCTCTCGAGCACCCCTTACTGGGAACCTGGCCCAAAACCCAGGCACATGCCCTGACTGGGAATCGAACTGGCAACCCCTTGGTTTGCAGGCTGGCACTCAGTCCACTGAGCCACACCAGCCAGGGCTGAATTTGTTGATTTTGATGCCTTTTAGTGCTTCTGCCATTTTTTGTTTCACCTCTTCCTCATCAGCAAAACGTTTCCCTTTGAGGACATTTTTCATCTGGGGAAACAAACAAACAAAAAATATTAGGGTGAGAACCGGTAAATAGGGAGGGTAGGGCATGGGGGTCATGACATTTTTTGATCAAACACTGCTGAACACTCTGTGCAGTATGGGCAGGTGTGCTTATATATCACCCATAATGAAATAGGGAAATGAATTAAAAGAGTCTTCAAAAAAAATTCACTGAAGTTGAATGCAGCCTCTCACAACAATACCATCTGGTGCACTGATACACAGGGTTCCTAGAAAACTCACCTAGTGGGGGAAGGCTGCAGTACAAGGGGCCTGCCCTCCAGAATGTAATTCTGGGTTTTGGGGGCCCCCCTTGTAGGACAGAATCAGTAGATTCTCTATTTATACTTTATATGTTTCTATATATAGCCTAAAATATTCTACAGCAAGTATATTTCTTTTAAGACTAAAGAAAAGTTATAAATCTAATTCCATTTGAAAATTTAATTAAAAACAATGTTATCACTCACCACTCCCTCCCAACATTGTCTATTCAGAATCTGAATTAATTGTTAGTACAGGTTTCTTTTCACCTACACATAGGTCACAATTTCATTTTATTTATATTTTATTGATTATGTTATTACAGTTGTCTCATTTTTTCTCCCCTTTATTCCCCTCCTCCCTGCACCTATCACCCACCAGCATTCTCCCCTACCCTTAGTTCATGTCCAAGGGTCATACATATAAGTTCTTCAGCTCCTTAATTTCCTGTACTAATCTTAACCTTCATTGTCAATTTTGTACCTACCAATTATGTTTCTTATTTCCTGTACCGGTTCCCCATTCTCCCACTTCCCCCTCCCCACTGATAACCCTCCATGTGATCTCTATTTCTGTGATTCTGTTCCTGTTCCAGTTGTTTCCTTAGTTTGTTGTTGTTTTGTTTTTAGGTTCAGTTGTTGATAGTTGTGTGTTTGTAGTCATTTTACTATTTATATTTTTGATCATCTTCTTTTTCTTTCTAGATAACTCCCTTTAACATTCATATAATAAGGGCTTGGTGATGATGAACTCCTTGAACTTGACCTTATCTGAGAAGCACTTTATCTGTGCTTCCATTCTAAATGACAGCTTTCCTGGACAGAGTAATCTTGGGGGTAGGTCCTTGCCTTTCATGACCTTGAATACTTCTTTCCAGCCCCTTCTTGCCTACAAGGTCTCTTTTGAGAAATCAGTTGATAGTCTCATGGGAACTCCTTCGTAGGTAACTGTCTCCTTTTCTCTTGATGCTTTTAAGATTCTCTCCTTATCTTTAATCTTGGGTAATGTAATTATGATGTGCCTTGGTGTGTGTTTCCTTGTGTCCAACTTCTTTGGGACTCTCTGGACTTCCTGGAAGTCTGTTTCCTTTGCCAGATTGAGGAAGTTCTCCTTTATTATTTTTTCAAATAAGTTTTCAACTTCTTGGTCTTCCTCTTCTCCTTCTGGCAGCCCCATCATTCAGATGTTGGAACATTTAAATTTGTCCCGGAGGTTCCTAAGCCTCCTCTCACTTTTTTGAATTCTTATTTCTTCTTTGTGTTTCAGTTGAGTTTTTATTTCTTCCTTCTGCTCAAAACCATTTATTTGAGTCCCAATTTCCTTCCCTTCACTGTTGGTTCCCTGTGTATTTTTCTTTATTTCACTTTACATAGCCTTTATTTTTTCCTCTATTTTGTGACCATATTCAACTATTTCTGTGAACATCCTGATTACCAGTGTTTTGAACTGTGCATCTGATATGTTAGCTATCTCTTCATCATTTAGTTGTATTTTTGGAGCTTTGATCTGTTCTGTCATTAGGACCTTTTATTTTTTTGTCTCTGTGTACTTGTTATGTTGTAAAGAGTGGAGCCTTCGGTATTCACCAGAGTGGGGCAACTCACATCACTGCATTGTGGCACTGTATGTCTGGGAGAGGTCCAAGAGGGAATGATGCCACTTGCTTGGCTCTCAGCCAGCTTTATCACTTCCCCCACTACCCACTAGCATGTTGGTCTCTTATGATGCTGACTCTCAGGTGGGTAGGTTTGTGTACTTTCTAGGATCCTGTGGGTCTCTCCAATGAACTCTCATTTGAGGCTGGGAGTTTCTCCCACTGCTGCAACCCCCACAGGTTTTTACAGCCACAGATTTTGAGGCTTTATTTCCCTGCATTTGTGCCTGGAACTCTGGATTGTGCAGTCTGTCTCACTCCCCAGTTGTTCCTACCAGTTTATCTGTATGCAAATGTGGGACTTCCAGGGCCACCTCACCTGACAATCCTCCAGCTGCCACCTGACAGTCCTCCAGCTGCCACCTTGCTACATGTCCTCTCCACCAGGCTCTCTGTTTCTGGCCCTCTTGCTTGTATGGATGAATGTTTCTTCTTTAACTACTTGGTTGTCAGACTTGAATACAGTTCAATTTTCTGGCAGTTCTGGTTATTTTTTGTTTTTAAATTTGTTGTTGCCCTTCTTTTGGTTGTGCGAGTAGGTAAAGTATATATACCTATGCCTTCATCTTGGACTTCTGTTTGCAGAGGTCACATTTTTAATGAAAGTAACATTGAAAGACGATCAAATTTTTTTAAAACAGACTATTCAAGCCACCCATATTTCCACAAACTAGAGAAAAACATGATTAACCCTGGTCTAAACCTGTCCCATGAACAGTAGTTTTTGAGTATAGATTTGTAGTGAGAACCATCTTTTATTTTAATATGAATTTGATATTATTTTCTCAGAGAAATTTCAAATGTTTAAGGAAATAGTTTTAAATATCTAGAAAATCTATTATTATAAGAAATATAATTTCTTGGCATAGTAAGGAAATGACTGCCTGATGTTTTGATACATGATTCAATTTTTTACAAGTTGATTCCCAAAGATAATAATCTATGGTAAATTGTTTATGGTTATAGAAGAAGCCTTGATTATCAGCATCTATGACATAAAATAGTTTATTGAGTTATATTTTCTAACTTTTTCCTAGACTTTTATATTTCTAACATTTTATTATGGAATATTTCAAACAGAATAGTATTAAAAATCTCCAAAAGCCATCACTTAGTTTAAATAATTATCAATTTATAGCCAATTTTATTTCATCTAATCTCCAGCCTGTCTCCCTACCCTTAGCTATTTTGAAATATTTTGTATATAAATTCATTCCAGATTTTCTAACTTTTTGATAGACACAACCCTATTATTCTAGGTAAAATATTTAATTTTACTTATTACACTCCTAACATTGAAATATTATTGGTAGCAAGGAGGCTATCAGTAATCTGAAGCTGGAACAGGAAATCATAAAGATGACTATAAGGAAACATTAAAGATCAATAATAAAATGGTTGAAATTTTAAAACATACTATACATGAGACAAAGTATATGGTTATAGCTAAAGGACAAGTTAGTGAGCTGAAAGATCAAATGACAGATTCTGCCAGAAGGCAGCAGGAAAGCAAAATTAGATTGCAATATAAAAAGAAAAAATGAGTTGAATATAAAGGAGTTTTCTTCTGGTATATAGAAAAGACAGAAGTAGAAGGAAAAAAATAGTTATGCAATTCTTATGCTAAGCATTGCTCTAAACACTTTATAAGCATCATTATTTAATCTTCCTGAGAACCCTAAGAAGAAGAGAACATTTTTGGTCTTATTTTACAAATGGTTAACTAAGATACAGAGTGCAGATCAAGTACTACATGCAGTTTGTTAGTGTTACAGGAATCTAACCTAAATCCCTCTGACTACAAAACCTGTGATCTTATTTACTACAACATGCTCCCTCTCATGGAGGAAAGGAAATACTTCCAAAACAATGGTGATATTTTTCTAAGAATTAAAGGATGATTCAGAACTTCAATTTAAGAAATAGTCACATAGTGATTAACAGGATAAATAAAGCCTCCACCTGGGCAAATTATAATAAAATTTTAAATATATAAGAGAAAAAAGAAAGCAGATCCTATATAAATGATGCAAGAAAACAGATGCAAGAAAATAATGAAACAATATTTCTAAAATAAATAAAGATTCAAAAAATATTGACCTGAGAGTTTTTATACAGTTAGAGAGTAATTTAAATGTGAGAATATAATAAAGACATTCTCAATTTTGTAACAGATGCATTTTGAAAACACTCTTGGAGGAATTATCAACTCTGCTGAATCTCTTTATGTGTTAGTTTCTCTTGTTCTAAATCAAAAACAAAAATAAACTCTCTCTATAAAAAGAATAACACATAGGGGATCAAATTACCTATATCACCCTTTATATACAAGATCTAGCATGTAATAAAAGATTGCCAGCTATCCAAAGAAACAAGACCACATGATAATATATCATAATAAATCTCCTGAATGCCGAACATGTAGATAAAATCCTTGAAAGTTACCAGAAGATAAAAATAGTCATCATAAATTTACCATTTTTTAATATATAAGTACTTGCGAACATAATATCATACATTGAGTTGCAGTGGCTTAAACTACAGAAAGTTATTTTCTCCTATTTCTAGGGGCTGGAAGTCTGAGATCAAGGTACTGGCAGGATTGGTTTCTGGTCAGTCCTCTTTGGCTTTTAGATAGCCATCTGATCACTGTACCCTCATCCAGCCTTCTCTCTGTACATGCACACTACTGTTGTCTCTTCTTCCTCTTATAAGGACACCAGTCCTATTGGATTAGAAACTCACCCTTATGACTTCATTTAATCTTAATTGCCTTCTTAAAGGCCCTATCTCTAAGTACAGTCACATTGGAGGTTAGGAGTTCAACATAGAATTTTGGGAGGACACAATTGAGTTTATAACAGTGACCAAGAAAAAAAAAAAGACAAGACTCAAATTACCCCATATTTTGCCATGTATAATGTGCACTTTTTTGCCCATATTTTTGTGGGGAAAATAAGGGTGCACATTATACATGGGTATAATGATTATATACCATAGGTATTATAATGGGTATAGTGATTCCACGTATAATGAGCACAAAAAATGGGTGCGCATCATGCACGGCAAAGTAAGGTTCTAAGATCTGCAGTGGAAAGGAAGACAACACAATAAATCTTACAGAAATAAAAAAACAATTTAAAGAAACACTGTGAACTACTACATGCCAACATATTATCAATAGAAAAATTAGATGAAATGGACACATTTCTTAAAAGATACAAACTATAAAACTGACTCAAAAGGAAATAAAAAATCTGAATATACCTATAACAACTAAAGAGATTGAATTAGTAATTTAAAAACTTCCCAGGAACAAAGTTTGTCTTGCCTGTTAGCATCTTGCTCTGTTTCCTTCTCTGTGAATTCCAATCACTTTTTTTTCTGTCTTTAATGTAAATAAAATGAATTACAAATGCAAGTAAATAAATAAACACATACTTCCCAAGAACAAAATCCCAGGCCCAGAAACTTTCACATAATTCTACTAAACATGAAAAAAGAATTAATGTTAATCCTTCCAAAACTCTTCCAAAAAAATAAAAACAGAGCATTTTCAAATTTTATGAAGCCAGTATTATTCTGATACCAAACCATACAAAGATATTACAATGGGAGAAAAATACAGGCCAATATCCTTTCTGAATATAGATTCTAAAATCATCACTAAAATACAAAACAAATAAATCTAGTAACATTGAAAAAAAAAAGATTATACCATGAAAAAGTGGGATGTATCCTGGAAAGCAAGCTTGGTTTAGCATCAAAAAAATCACTTCATGTAATACACCCTAATAAGAAATGAAAGAAAAAATGCATGATTACCTCAATAGACTTAGAAAAAGCATTTGATAAAATCTAACACCTTTTCATGAAGAGAAATATCAACAAACAAAAACAGAATGGAATTTCCTCAACCTGGTAAGAGGCATCTACAAAAAATCCACAGCTACCATCATACTTAATCATGGAAAACTAGCTACTCTCCTCCTAAAATTAGTAATAAGACAAAGATCTCTGCTCCCACCACTTCTCTTCAACATTGTGTGAGGTGCTCTAGCCATGTCAGTTGAGCAAGAATAAGAAATATACAGTTGGGTGTTGTTTTTTAATCCATTCAGCAACTATTTGTCATTTAATTGGATAATTTAATCAATTTACATTAAAGTATTTATTGATTTGTAAGGGCCTACTAATGCCATCTTATTTGTCTTCTGGTTGTTGTGTAATTTATTTGTTGCCTTCTTCATCTCTTACTGTGTGCCTTTGTGAACTGGTGATTTTCCATAGTGGTTCACTTTGATTTTCTTCTCTTTCCTTTTGTGTATCTACTGCAGGTCTTGCTTTGTGGTTACTGTGAGGGCTACATAAAACATGTATGGTTATGAGAGTCTGTTTTATGCTGACAATGTTAATCAAATACAAAACTTTACTCTCTTCTGCTTCTAACTCCCCAGTTGGTTTTACATTTTTGACAACAAAATTTACATCTTTTTACAGTGTGTATCATTAATCAGATATTGTAACAATAGCTGTTACTATTACTTTTATCCCTTAATCTTCATACTAGAATTAACTGATTAACACCATCATTTTACAATCTTACAGCATTTTACATTTGATTTCATACTTACCTTTCCCAGTGTGTTTTATATTTTCATATGCTTAATGTTACTAATTAGCACACTTTTATTTCAGCTTGAAGGACTCCCTTTAGCATGTCTTATAAGGCAGGTGTAATATAATGGTAATGAATTCCCTCCAGTTTTGTTTGGGAAATGCTATCCCTCCATTTCTTAAGGAAAGTTTCCCAGGTATTATTGGTTGGCAGAGTTTTTTTCCTTCAGCACTTTTAACATATCATTTCACTTTCTCCTGGCCTACAAGGTTTCTGTTTATGTGAGGAATATTTTTCACTTGCTGTTTTAAAAATTCTCTTTGTCTTTGATTTGAGATGGTTTTGTTATAACGTACCTTGTAGAAGATCTTTTCAAGTTGACTTTGGAGACCTATGAGTTTCATGAACTTGGATGTCCAAATTTCTCCTTATATTTGAGTTCTCTGCCATTATTTCTTTTTTTTTAACTTTATTGAAATATAATTGACATAACATTGTATTACTATTACTTCTCTAAATAAGCTTCATTCCCCTTTTTCCCTGTTTTCTTCTTCTGGGATCCCAATAATGTATAAACTGTCGCTTTTGATAGTATTCTATAATTCATATAGGCTTTCTTTGTTCTCCTCTGACTGAATAATTAAATTTCAAATGATCTTTATAAAGCTCACAGATTCTTTCTTTTGCTTGATCAAGTTAGTTATTGATCCTCCCTAGTGTACCTGTCATTTCATTTCATTCATAATGTTCCTCAGCTCCAGAATTTCTGTTTGGTCCTTTTTATTTGATTTCTCTGTCTCTGTTTAACTTGTTCTTATGTTTGTGTATTATTTTCTTGATTTCCTTGAATTGCCATTCTGTGTTTTCCTGTAGTTCAATGGGCTTTCTTAAAACAACTATTTTCATTTTTCTGAAACCAGGCAAATCACGGCTCTCCATCTTTGTTGTCCATTACCCGAAAATTACTATGTTCCTTTGGCAGTATCACATTTCCTTGATTTTTCAAGTGTCTTTAAGTCTTGTGTTGCTATCTTGCATTAGAAGTAGCAATCACCTCCTCCCATCATGACCAGCTTCGGGAAAGAAATACCACCTGATTCTGAAGCTTTCTCAATCATTTTTATTGATGTGCCTGCTCCACACTTCATGTTCTCACTTAGGAGGGAAGTTTTAAGATTGTATGCCTTCTCTCAATCCTGAAAAGTCAGACAAGGTGCTGATAGTCTCCTGTTTGGTTTCCTTAGGGTGGTGCTAACTGCTCAACTTCATGTGCTTTCTCCCAATCCCAAAGGGTCAGCCTGCGCCTCCTGCACATGTTTACTAACCTTTATCGGTTACTAACCTTTATCGGTTAGTAAACTGATCACAATCATCGCCCTTGAGAGCACACACAGGGAGCCAGCCATAGCTGGGGAAATCATAGTAAACATTGGTTATGCCCACTCGGAGGATCCACAGGCAAGGTATGGGTGGACTTCCTGATTGCATCCACAAAGTGGCAGGTAGGTTCCCGCTCTGATTTGTTCTGAGCCCTAGCTGCTATCCTTCCAGCCCTTCTCTGTCCCTCAGTCACATAGCCCACCTCTGTATTCTGGATGGGACAGGAAAGAAGTGGGCCTCTTTGGCAGCATTCTGGGACTCACTACCACTCTCTGACTTTCCCCAGTGGGAGAAATCAAAGACTGAGAAGATCTGTTGGAACTGAGCTATGTCACATTGGAGGAGGGATGATTGAGGTAAAGTAAAATTATTCCTCTTACCATCTTCAATGTGTCCAAATCTCAATATTTTTGCTCCAGCAGTGTACTGGTATTTCTCTGCTGGATACCCAGGCTTCCACCAATGTAATCTCAACCATAGGTGAGTGACAAAATCAGTGTTTTTTAGAGGTAAGATGGTAGAAAATTCTTCTTCTGTCATCTTAATGGCATTACTCAGAACATTACTGTTAATGTCCCAAAACTGGAGACAACCCAAATGTCCATCAAAGTAGAATGGATAAATAGGATGTTACACTGCAATGAGAAAAAAACTGTTCCACATACAACAACATAAATGACTCTGATAAAATACACAATGAGCAGAAAGAGCCCATCATAAAGAGTATATACCAGGGTGTTAGAAATTATAATAGTGACCGGGATGGGGTATGTGAAAGATTTCCAGGGAACCGGTCATATTTTATTTCCTTATCTGGGTATTTACATGGTGTGTTCACTTTGTAAAAACTTTTCAAATGTATGCTTAAGATTTGTGCATTTTCTTATATGTATATTCTATTTCAATATAAAGTTTACCTCCTAATAAATAGTATTGCTCTTCTGTACTGATTTTCTAAAGTAACCAACCAGAAAATAGAACAAAATGGAATTAGATACCATTATGATTATTTGATTATGTGTGAACATTTGCTTATTCTCTAGCTCAGTGGTTCTCAACCAGGCACAATCTAGAGGACACTTGGCAGTGTCTGGAGTTAGTTCTGATTGCCACACCTGGGATTGTGCTACTGGCATCCAGTGGGCAGAAGCAAGGAATCTTACCAAATACCCAATAATGCACAGGCCAGCTCCCACAACAAAGTGTTATCTAGCCTAAGATAGCAACAATGCTGAAACTGTGCTCAAATTCCTCCAAAACCATAAATTCTACAAGGAGAATAGTCATATCTCTTTGCTTTACAACTCTATACCTATAGAACCATCAGAGGGCTTGGCACACAATGGGCTCTCAGTACCCACTTATGATGGAACACACAAACCTCTTGTCTTGTATCTCAGAGTTCTCAGTCACTTGTGCCTAAGTGTACTGCTTGCTTTAGGAAAGCCAAGCACTCCCAGGGAGTGGCCCAGGGAAAAGGAGGCAGGAGGCCAATCACTCAGACCCACATGCAGTCTAGGATTAAGCAAAGTGGAAGGAGAAGACCTTCAGGGTCACACACTTTAGAACAGTCACCAAGAAAAAATTAAATAGGAATTTGATATTAAAACATGAGATAACATTAGAAAACCATTAAACATGATTTTCTCCAGAGAGTTCTCCTTTGCATCCTTCAGGAATTTAGAAGAACTGGTTATAGCTGTAGTAGGTGGGTGGCTGCCTACAGAATATAGGATCATATTCACTTCTCTCTAAACAATGGTCTGCCCCCACATTTTGAGAAATGCTGGTCTGAAAATGAAACTTATCTGGTTTTAATTTTAAAACCTTTCTGAGATTCTGAATAGAAGTTCTGGCCCTACATTCCACTTTAAATCTAAGCAGAAAGGATTTAGAAGTCATGAGCAACCAGCAAAGAAACTGAATAAATGCCTCTCAAATTATTCATGTGAATTTGGACAAGTCAGTTACCTGCTCCAGACTTTAATTTTCTCATCTGTAAATTATGTGAATTAGACTAAACAACCTCAAGGTCTTTTCACCTAAAATTTGATGATTTGATGATTTAAAAGGCAGAAATTATAAACTCTAATAAGGTGATATTTTGAGCATTGCCAAAATGCAGGGTTTTTCTAAGCAGTTCCCTCCTACAGCAGAGTGCAAAAGCTTCTCTGGATACCACCAACAGGTGTGTAATTAAGCCTGATCTTTCTCTAGCATAGTTCATTTTCCACTGATGGGTCTACAATTAAAACAACTCCCTCCCTAGAGAAGTACACATCAGTGTTATACTTTTCATCTTTAATTACACTGGTTGAAGATGAGTAAATGCACCCAAGATCCCAATTGGGAGGGAGCCAATTCATTAGGTGGTTGTATCATGCCATCCAATCTGCATTTCAGGTTACTATCTCTGCACAAAGGAGATGACCCTCGACAAAAACCTACACAAAAACACCAATGATTAAGTCCACGCACAGCTACCTACCTTTGCACTGAAATTTGACAAATACTAAAGATCTGGCCCTTTCAATGAGATAAGTACAATATCAAAGTCAAAGCTAATTTACTACTTCAGTGCTTTTTAGTAGAATGGCCAGCATAGCCTGTTAATACTTTATACAAGAAAGGGGAGAGTTTCCAAATTTTCATATTATCATCCCCCTTTCTTAATGAACCTCTACTATAGCTCTCTCTTTTTTTTCTCATAGCACTAATACAAGCTAGCTTCATCTATTTATTTATTTATTTATTTATTTATTTATTTATTTATTTACTTTTTTATTGTCTGGATCCCTTTGTTGAAATTTCAGTTGGGTTGGGAGGAAAGGATCTGTTTCATTTAAAATCATGTGACCATTTGGAGCACAGTGCCTAACCTTTGGCACAGATTAAATGTTCTTGACTGAATGAATAAATATTGATTCACAATATTGCCTTTAAATGTACTTGTTGGTGGAGGTTTGGGGGTCTGAGGTAACTGATGTTGAGCCACTGTGCCAAACTTGTCATTTCTCTGGCATTATAATTCTCTTAAACACTTGGTAGGTTTGGGTTTTGTGATTCTAAATAAATTCTGTGACTTAGTCTTCAACACTCATGTATCTGGTTAGGTCATAGTTTTCAAGTCTGAAATTTGGCCTGGGAATTTTGTCCTTTAGTATCTGGTCTAGGTGCTCAGCCAATCTCTCTGGGCTCTATCTAAAGATATCTATCTTTGCTTCTGTCTGGGAGCAATTTGTCACCAGGGCACTAATTGCCCTGTGCCCTAAACTGTATCCCAGCTATTACTGGGAAAACTGGTGACACTTTGGGGCAGGAAGACATACCAGAATTTGCTGAAACAGGACTAGGAATCACACTTTCCCTGGCCTCAACTCCACCTCCTATTGTTTCCCAGCTTCCTATATGAACACCCTTTCCTGACTTTGTGTGAATATCTTTAATTGGTGGACTAGCATATAGATTTTCCAAACCTCTAAAACCAGATTCTTAAACAGTCTTGTGTTCTGGACTGTGAGCAAAAAAGTCCTCCCTTAGCAACAACCCTTTTTCTTCCCTCTCTGCTTTCAGACTGGACAGCTTCAATCTAAGCTTGCCTCTTTTGGGTACAACATTACTGAAGTTTCAAAATATAGTACCTAAAATCCAGCATCCTGCCACTCTGCTACCATTCCCCTAATTTATACCCCAACCTCAGTGAGCACATGGCCTGAGCACCAAGATACCAAATGGGACACTAACCATCCACTTCACTATTGCATGACACAGCTTTCCATTTTCACTGCCTGAGATAATATTTAAGTGTACAACATTTTTTAAAAAGTCTTATTGAATACCCTTTGCCCTCCTCCATCAACTCTAAATCAGCCCATTCCCCATTCCTGGATCATTTATTTGTTCATTCCAAACTTTAGAAGTCATTTTTTTTATCAGTTAGAGGGTTTTCTGTTGCAAGTAAGAGAAAATACGACGAGCAGACAAAGTATAGTGTAATGAATGGCTCACATAACTAAAGAGTCCAGGGTTGACTCCAAGGTAAGTCTTTTGTTACTCAATGAAAAGCGAAGTGTAGTTACCAGAATGGCAGTGCAGCAACTAAGTCTTCAAATGTAGATATCCCTGACAGCAGTGGTTCTCAACAAGGGACTGTCTGCACCTCAGGTGACACTTGTCAATGTCTGAGGACATCTTTGACTGTCATGACCAGGTGTGGGGGTAAGGGTATTACAGCCACCTAGGGGTAGAGCTCTGGCATGCTGAGAAACACCCTGCAATCACCAGCCTCCTACAGGAAGAAATGCCCAGAGAAAATGTCAATAGTGCCAAGATTGATAAACCCTGACCTACATATAGTAGCTGAGATGAAATGTTTTTAATTGATTACATCAAAGAAAATGGAAATATAGGATGAAACTGGCAGAAAATATAAACATACCTAGAGGACTCAGTGACCAATCAATTTAGGGGACTAAGTGGGAAAACAAGAGTGTTTGTTTGTCAAACACCATACAATATTTCAGGTGTACTTGTATATATGCATATATTGTTCAGCCATATCTGAACTACATTTCTCAGAAGATGGCTAATGTGTATTTTCTTTTTAACCCACAAAAATACATAGCTTCCATATACTAATCACTATGCTAAAAGTAATTCTTAAATATAATTAATGACCATCTAACTATTAAATCAACGGTCCTGTGTTTTTTCTTATTCTCCTTGACTTCCCTGTAGTGTTTGAAACTTTTGATTACTTACCCATTTTCACAAGACATTCTCTTCTCTCTTTGTTACTGTGGCTCTGTATTCCCTATTATGTTATCTGTCCCTCTCAGATGTCTCACTGACTTTCATGATCTCAAAGGGTATCTCTGGGTAGAAGACTTACAGATGTGTATCACCAACCCTCACTTCTCTCTCTAGGTCCAGTATCATGTTTCCAGTGGTGTGTTAGCCACATCATCCTGAATATTTCCCTGTTGTTTCAGATTAAACATTACAAAATTAACCTTTCATTTTTCAAGACCATCTCCCATTTTTGACTTGCACATTTCCTCTTAAAAAATTTGGAATCAGCCAGGCTGTGGTACCATCTTGGACTCTACTCTGCACATTAGTCACCTGTCCGAGCAGTCACCTGTCAGAGCCAGTTCTGTCAAGTTTCATTTTGCAGTCTCTTACATCTTTTCCTCAATTCCAAGCCCAGGTCCCACTGCCACCAACCTATTTCAGGTTCTCATTGCTTTACACTAAGCTATTGTGGTAGGATCCTCCCCACTGACCTCCTGCTCTGTCTTATGCCTGTCTACCCTGTACACTGTTGTTAAATTATATTACTTCACAATTGCTTTGATGATATCAACCACTCTGCTCAAATGTGATCAAAGTCTTTCAATTGCCGACAAGATGAAAGGTAATAGCTTTAGGCTGGATATCAAAGTTCTTAATAATCTGACTTCAAAGTTACTTTTTAATCCTGTTTCCTGATGTTGACCTACACAGACCTTCTTCTTCCATCCCAGTGGTTTCCTAACTTTTCTCCATACATCTTCATGAGTGTGTTCACACTGTCCTGTACCCCTCCCTTCCTCTCACATATACTCTAATCCATTATCTCCCCACCATCTTCTACCATATAGTACTGGAGCAAATTAGTTCCCACCTCCACACGTAGTTATAATGCCTGTTACTGGTCTTCTTAGGACCACAGACTGAAGTTAATTTCACCAAATCTCTTCTCTCCTCCATATTCTGGAGCCTGCCTTCAAGACTTGCTTGCTGCTTCTCTCAACAGAAAAATGCCCATCATGCTTTAAAACCTGTGTTGCCACATCATTTCTAAGTGCAATCTCCACTCTTATGCCCAGATTATTTATATTTATATATATAATTTTTATTTATCTTTATTTATTTTTTATTTTTCAATTATATTTGGCATTCAATATTATATTAGTTTCAAGTGAATAGTTTAGCGGTTAGACATTTACGTTACCTACAAAGTGATCCTACCCATGTACCCTTCTGACACTACACATAGTTATTGCAATATTATTGACTATATTCCCTGCAATGCACTTTATACCCCCATGACTATTTTGTGACTACCAGTTTATACTTCTTAATCCCTTCATCTTTCTCTCCCAGCCCCCAACCCCCCTCCCATCTGGCAACCATCAGTTTGTTCTCTGTATCTATAAATCTGTTTCCATTTTAGTTGTTCTTTATTTTGTTCTATAGATTCCATATATGAGTGAAATCATATGATATTTGCCTTTCTCTGTCTGATTTATTTCACTTAGCATCTTATGCCTAGTTCTTATAACTGTGTTTTTTGTTTGTTTGTTTGTTTGTTTGTTTTCATTGCCTTTTGTTCCAAGTCTCTGTCCTCTCAGTTACTCTCCAGTTTCTACCCACCCACACTCCTCCCCCACTTCTCTGAATATGCAGTTCTATCACAACTTCTAGCTGTTCCCATATGGCCATGTCTCATCTATATTTTGAGACACTTTGCTACTTCCATCATATATCTTCCAAAGTTAACTGTTTACCAATAATAATTCTGTCCCTTGAAATTAGCTCCATGGTTTTCAGATTGAACAGCATGTCAATATCGCCTGAGTCAGCTCCCCAGTTCTTGTCCTGCATTGGTAAAGAGATCTGGACCCCCTCTCCTGGACTAGCCTGCCCAATTATAAGAAACTAATTATGACCCACTCATTCCCAAGATACTGTACTCTCTGATATTGCAAACATTACCCTTCCTTCAAGTCTAAGCTAAAACCACACTCTCCTCTCCAATCACTGTCAAGAAGCATGGCCTGGAGATGCATCTCCAGCCTAATCTAATTCCTTCTCTTTGTATACTCCAATAATACATGTGGCACATATAACTTATTTGGTAATTAATAATACACTTCCTTTTGACATCTCTTCTATTACCAATAGGTATTTGAAGCTGAGTTCATTTAACTTTTCACATTAACTCATCTACTTCAACTGTCTGGGAAGCAGTCATTCACGGAGGTGAAAAGTGTGGTTTCTGGAACCAGATAGCCAAGTTCAGTCTCTTTTATTAGATGTGTGATCTCTGATTGCAGGTTTTCACATTTAAAGTGGTTAAATAACATTCCTGATGTCATAAACTAAAGATTAAATAAGTTATACATATAAAGAACTTAGAATATTGCACTTATATTTACTTTATAACTAGAAAGTGTATGTTACTTTTAAAATGTTATGGAAGAAAACGTATTTTTTTTTACCTCAAATAATTAATATCATATATCCTAAAGTCATGGCACAACCTTGAGGTCTCAGTTCTAACAGGGAAGCCATGTAGGTTAACATTCTGCAATGGAAACAAGTGAGCAAGCAGGATTCTGTGAATGAGCAGGCACAGAATCCCTAAGAATGGCACCACCAGGCCATATTTTTGTGTACAAGTTGTTTGCTCTTCACTTGCCATTGTCAGCTGATCAAGGGAGGTCTTGGAAGACTAAATTTTGACCTAGAACAAAGATTGGGGGTCTCCAATCAAAGAGCCATAGATTTTCAAATCTTGCCCTGATTGAATTATGCCTAGAAATGCAAGGATTACTTGGTAGCATTTAGGATTTTAAAAATTGTCTCTGAGTTGCCTCAAAAACATTCCCACAGGGAAGTGGTAAAACATCAAAATGTAAAGTAGCTTCCCTTTTTGGTTAATTTTATTGCTCAAAAAAATTGACTGTGTGCTCTTCCAATGTCCTTCAACAGACTCATCTATGGTGAAAAGATACAAGACTGAATCAAAAGTGAATAAGCACCATGTTTAAAATCATCAAAATTTCCACAGAATTTTACTAACAATTTTCGTTGCTTGCCACTAAGTCAATAATAGGAGTCCAAATATCCCCTCCTCCTCTCCCTGTATTTTTGAATGTCAGAATTGGTTCAAAGGGTAAGCTAAGAAAGAGAGCAGCATTCACTTTCATTTAGTTTTTGAGTATGATGAATGTCATGATTGCAAGACCCTCCAGAACCTTTGGATGGTCATACAAGATCTGCCAACGTGGCCATGAAACCCATGCAGACTTTTCTCTTTCCTAGTTTGTCTTCTACAAGCAGTGCTCTCTAAAACAGCAGTTTAGACAACAGAGTCAAAAACCTTTCCCAAAATATATTCATACCCCCAAAACTTGCCTTGGAAACATCAGCCAGCTCAATATAAAATGACATCAAATAATTTGACCTCAAGGTCCTACTCTCTAACTTTTCAAGAAGGAAATATATTGATTTGAAGATTATTTTGTTTTTTTATCGGATTGAGAGTTTTTGTTTGTTTATTTTCCAGGCAAGAGATGCTCTGTCTATATGCTTCCTAAACATTCTATGATTTTGTAAAATTCCATCAGGACCAGCGATTTTCAAAAACTTTCTACCCCAAAACAATGGGTGGCCAGCATATATCATTATAAGAGTATAATTTCCAAAGAGTAGAGAAATATTGCCATCACCATCACCCTCCAGGAAGAGGGTAGGCATATCAGGATACCTAAGGAGCTGGAGCATGTTTCTAAAACACTAAAGTGATTCTGCTACAGTCCCCAATTGTCACATAGGAGCAGGTGTGGGCAGTCCCTCTGCTCCAGTTAATAATCCTTGACACCTGCTGATTTTCCCTTCTTCAATAATTCAATGACTACTGGAGAGTTTTGGCTGCAACAGAATTTGCATATACAAGTAGAAAGCTAAGAAATATATAGTATATATTTCCTACTACTAAATGAGCTCATTTTCAAGTAAGTAGGTAACAACCAATTGTAACAACAATAGATAGTCGGTGTTTTTTTGATGTGTTTGTTTGTTTTGGTATTTTTTATATCATGAAGTTACAGTCTGATAAAAATTTGTGGTGATGGGAATTCCAGAAGCCTGGAAAACATAAAGTAACTACATTTGAAGACAGCAGTAGAAATAAGAATTCACATTTTCATCCAAGGTGAGAAGCAATTTATTCAAAGGAATAAAAATGGATGCTGATTTTGTTCATTTTCATTACGAGGGTAGAAGGAAGTAATTTTTTAAATAAATGGGCTAATAAACTTTTCAGGGTTATTTATCAGGCCATTATAATACAATCTTCACTATATATTTCAGATCCCATAACTTCTTTATTTCTTAATTCCAGAACATCAGTGACATTACAGAGCTGAGAGCGTTCCTCTGCTACTAAAGCCCCCGAGTTGAGGCCTCAAACTATATCACTTTCCCTTCACCTCATTGCAAAGTACAAATTACTAATCAATATAAAAGAAAATCCCAGTTGTATAATCTTTTTACATTTATATCTCTGGCTTTATACTAGGTTTAATAGACTGAACAAGATTTTTCTTGATGCTACATTTTGCCTCAAAATTTACATCAGAAACAAGTCCCCAGGCAACATTTAGGATAATAGATGAGAGTGTCAAGATGAGGAATTATCTAGATCTTTCTGCTCCCCTCAATCAAAATGCAATTAATAGTGAACACTATGTCTGATAAAATATATGCAGTCTGTCCCAGTGAATAAACACAATAATGGCAGGGGCTTCTCATAGCTTCTCATAGATGAGGTGGTTTGTATGATAACAATATTCACTGCAGGTAAGAACATAATAGCTTGTATTTATTACATTCCTATTATCTGACAGATGCTTCCCACTGTACTTTGTTCATTAATTCATAAACCCAGAACAGCATGTAAAGTGGTTATTAGAGCTTGCATTTTTATTAATATTATTTTAATTCAAAAAGTATATTAACTAGCCCAGTTCATATAGCATATAGTAAGTGCTGGAGACTGTAGTAAGTGCTTTGAACCCATTACTTTATGGACATATTTATGAACTCTGATTCTATTTACAATTTTATTTCCAAAACTAAGTGTTCATTGATTTAAGTAAGAGCTGATGCTTTGATTATAAATTCCCTAATAAATTTAAATTTCTGTGCTGTTTGGGGGGAGCATGTTTTATATTGCTTTGTTTTGTTTTGTTTTTTGTTTTTCCCTCCTGTCAGACTTGTACTTTCATGAGATTTCTACTTTGCAGTAAGAAGCTAGATCCAGGAAGTTTTTCTTTATGGTTATATTGCTGATAAAGGCCCAAATCTTAGGTGAAAATAAATACTTTTCTTCAAGAGTAACTGTGGACAGCAAAGCAAGTTAATAATCTGCTTACTTTTTAGCTTCTCACAGATGCTGGTTGGCTCTGAGTTTTTAATAATGTCCGAACAACTGTGTAGAGAGGCTCACACATCTCCTTTGATTTGAAATGATTCTTGTGTGACATTTTACCTGTTAAATTATAGCTAAGACTGCTGCTAATAAGAAAGTAAATTTTACCATCTATATATCAAATAGATGATTACAAAATCCAGCCAGGACACGATTAGGTGGTAATTATTTATGGACAGTATTTTTCTGTTTGTTACTGGAGGATAGTAATAACAGGGAATGTAGAAAACAGGAAGTTTCAGTTCAAATTATGTGCTTATTCACAGCATGAGACACTAATGTCACTTAAGTCTCTTTTTAACTTGACTAAGTCATGCATGCAACATAGTTATCCTCTAAAAAGAAACTACCTGACTCATTAGAATTTCTCATTTTACATAACGCTAAAGCTTGAAACAGCTTTAAAAATAATTGTGTAGGACTTACCAACCAAATGCTTTTTACCATTTCACTTTCCTATAAAGAGGCCTGTAAATATTGACATAAGATAAATTTTTAAAAAATTCTTTATCTGATCAAGCTTAATCTTCTTTTTGTAAGTTTCTTCAACACAAAGAACATATAATAGCAATGGTAATAATGGCTAATAATAACTGCCCATTTAATATATACACCTTAGTCTATACCACAATCCCCCAGAAAAGTAATATTACTATACACATTTTTACAAATGAAGAAAACTGAGGCTTCAAGATACTAATTAGTTTCACCACTGTCACATTACAAGTAAGTAACAGAGGCAGGATTCAACCTAAATTTGTTTGACTCTCTTATGCTGTGTGATCCAAAAGTATTACAGAGCCTTCCTCTTGCCTTGAGGAAGGTCACTCTCACACACACACACACACACACACACACACACACACACACACACACAAAAGCATTATCCACATTGTCCAAACTTATTTGTAAACAAAGAGATGAGCTTGGTTCACCTCAAAGCATTTGACTCCTAATTCAATAAATGCTTGTTAGAATTCCTACAGTATAGTGAGGCCATGACAAGAGTGACACGAAAGGATATAAGCCTGTCTTCAAATGCCTTAAAATCTAGTCCAACGTATGTCATCATCACTACTGGAACTACAAGGAAGCAGCATCTTTGTGTTCCTAAACTTCTCCTCTCCTCTCTTCTGGGTATCCAGCACCAGCCTACCTATCCTACAAATGCTCTGCATGACTATTGAAATTACATTTTTTGGTAATTTTCATCTTGCTTGGGACAGTTTCTGTGGTTTTGTTTTTTTCTCCTCATCAGCACCACCCTTGTATCTGTGGCTGTAAGAATTTAGCTACCACCTGGGATCAGCAACAGGACCCCCAGACTTGTGGGGACATTGCATGAATTCCCTTTCTCTCTCCACTTGCCAGATGGCATCAGCCTCTCACTGAAGCGGGAGCCTAATCATCTACTTCAGCCTCCCTGTTATCACATGCCAGAAATATAAGGGAGTTAACGGCTCCTGCAAGAGATTTAACCCAGTGAGAGCAGGAGAGAAAAAGGCTCAAGAGATAAATACCACAGCCTTCCTTCCACTAAGACTGTCTTGAGCTGTACTGGTTCCCTAAGTCCCCTTCAGAGATGCACATTACCACGCTGTTTCTCATGGAGCTCAGGAATGGTCCACATCCTTCCCTGCCTCACTCTCCTTACCCCCTCACTCTTGCTACCTTAGTATTTTACCTCCCTCCCCAAAAAAGCATTAGCAGTTTCATCTCAGATACTCTAGTTTCTGGGAAATCTGGGCTAAGACAGTTATATACTTCCCCAAAGTTCTGTGCAGGTAGTCATCTCTGGATCAGTATCTCTTCTCAAAAAATATTTTTCCACAACATTAGTGTATCTAAAATGTAATTGTTTTTCAACATCTCTTTCCTCAGAGTATCTGTGGATATTTCCCATCCAAAAATTAATTGTGGAGTGAAAACTTCATTTACAACTCATTTAAGCAAAAACAGTTCTAGTACTCATCATATTTAGATTCATTCCTTTGTATAAGCATGTATTGTTTCAGCCTTTCTATTTAAAATTTTATATATCCTTAAAGAGGTAAAACACTATTATTCAACATAGTTTGCATAAATTAAACGATCTTATTAATAAAATTGGCTGAACCATTACATTGCAGCCAGCAAAGACAGTATATGTTCCTATGTGAAATTCTTCTACATCCAACATAAGGGTCTGGAAAGCTGAGGTATCAAGAAACAGGAAAGGATGCAAAAATATGAGATGAATGAACAAGAGAGGCAATAACACATGCTTCAAATTTTATCTAGGAAAAGACCTACATATACAAAATAGTAAGTTTCATTTCTTTATTCTCAATAATTTATATGTTTGAGAGAAATCTATAAACTATTTTTAAAGCCAGTATGCTGGGCAGAAGAGGATGGCAAAAGGGGAAAAATTGGAGCAACTGTAATAGAATAACAATAAAAATTTTTAAAAATGAATTTCTTAGTTTTGTCCTCATTGCCATTTGGAATATTTCACTAGCCAACACCTTGGTGTCTGCCTGGAAATACAGGGTAGAACAGAGGACTACAGAGCATTTCTAGAGCAAAAAGAGAAGGAAGCTTCTGGAGGAGACACTGGTTCCAAGAACAGCTATTAAATACTTTTCTGCTGTATAGTCTATAAATCATAATATGACCAGAACCAAATTTTAAGCCCCATAAATAATAGCAGGGTTATGACGAGGAGCCATGGCAGAAATCTGAGAACATGTAGATAGTGATTCACTTGGCATGACTCACAAAGCACCCATGTGGGCATGAAATTTAAAAAAGATAAATCAATAATTGCATCCAATTTTAGATTTCACCGCCACTCGCTGTAAGCATTTAGTTAATCTTCACTGATTTATAACTCCATGTTATTCACAAACTAGTTGTAGCATCAGGTATATGAACTAAAAGAAAGCTTTGGTTTTAGCAATCAATTTTTCTTTAAAAACTGTGTATTGCTTCTTCCTGAAACAAGGTTCTTGATCCATTTTCTCTTTTTTTTGTCACTTTTTTATTTTCCCATTCACCTAACTTTAGCCAGTTTACATGGTATCATACTTAGCTTATTCATTTTTCTTGGCAAAAAAAAAAAATGGCTATTTAACTTCTTGGTCATGAAACAGCTTTCAGGCAATACAATACTTACTCTCCTTCAAAAAAATTTTATGACCTTTACCTGGAAACCAGCCTTTATTCAGTTTCAGGTATACTTACACATGTAACCTGGTTTGACACATTTGACTGACTTGGCAGCTCCTGTGTCTCACTCATAGCCTTGCTGCCTTCTGAAATTTCCAGAAAGAATTTTGCTGAGTCTTTATTGGAAAAAGAGGGATAGTTTCATTGAGCAGATTTAGAAAGCTGTTTCAGACATAATCATAATAATTCATGTTTGATTTCCATATAAATTTTCAAAACACTTTCACATCCATTTTCTTGTATTGTGTCTAGTTTGATGTGGGAAAATGAAGGGAGGAAAGAGTAGAAAGAAGAAAATAAGAAAAACTTAAGGGACCCAGGAGAGATTTGCTTTACTAGAGCACATGGGAAAGAGAATTTAGAGACCACAGGGAACATAAGCAGAGCTGTCGTTCTGGAAACCCCACTACATGATAAGAAATCATTTAATTTGTAGATGGAGGATAATGGGGAACAATCTGACTATGTTGGAAAGTGTAACTGTTCTTATTTTATACAATACATTTCAAATGAAAAGCTCCAAGCATTTGTTCTATGGTACACAGATGAGCACAGGTATTTGCAGCATGGACTCTGGTTCCAGATAAATCATGATGTGAGTTCTAACTCTGCCACTAACAGATTGTTTGACCTCAGAAAAGTTATATGTCTTTAAGACTTAGTTACTCTAAGTCTTGACTCTATGACTAACTCTACCACTAAACTAACTCTACCACTGAAGAGCAAGGAGCAATGACCTACAGACGTGGTTGACTTTTCTCACATCAGAAGTCAGTGGTGATGTCTTCATCTAAGGGATATGGAGTCAGTTATTCCATCTGTTCCAGGATTTCATCATCATGGAACATTGTGTTAGCCTCCCTAATATTCATTTATCTGAGTATCTGAAATATTACACCTTATTAGTAGCTATGTGTCTCTGACATTCAAAAAATATGCCATTTTTTTAAAAACACCTATTTCTACTACCATTCTTGAATACTAAGTTTTATAAATGTATTATGTGCTATACAAAAAAAAAAAAAAATCAATGGTGAATCCAGAAAGGATTGTTAAGACTAAATTAAGGACTTCATCCTAATAGCAACTTCCTGCTCCTTCCCCACCCTACCTCACTTGAAAGTTCCTGTTAGCGAATGAAGTAGAGCACCACCCAAACCCTTCACAAAATACTATAGGTTTGCACTATAGTACTCATCATGGTCACTCTCACAAAAAGTTGAGCCCTTCTTCATCCAAAAATATTGCTAATTGGAGTCCAGGGTGCACAGAGGATAGTGCTCTTTCCAGCATGGGATTCATCTGCAGAATTCAATTTTCTTCCCTTAAACAGCCTAGCTACAAATAGGAACGTGGCCCTGTACTTACCTCATTAAAAGAATCCAACCTCCAAAGAAACTTTCTTTTTCCTTGTCCTGCAAAGATAGGCATGGTGCCTCAGTCTAGTTTATAATTTACACTGCCCAAGGACTAAATTGCTCTTTTATTTCCAGATAAAGAAAGCTTACAAAATAGTGTGTAAAATCTTCTGGCCAAGATGGAGGTGTAGGCAGACACACTGTGCCTCCTACCACAACCAAAATTAAGGACAACAAAGATTTAGAAACAAGAAAACAACCAGAACTCAGAAAATCAAACTGTTTGGAAGTCCAACAACAATTCATCCAGACCAGTAAGAGGGGCGGAGTCGCAGCAGGAAAAAGCGGAGGTGCCAACTGGGTACACAGGCAGGAGCGGCTGACAGATCCCAGGTGCACAGGCGGTGACTAGCAGAACCCAGACACGAGGCAGCAACTGTGCAGAACCAGTGAGGCCGCACAAGGCAGCTGGCTGACCGGGTAGTCCCACATTCATGCATAGATAATCCAGGCAAAGGGGAAGCGGTGGAAGGGAGGGGAATCCAAGAGTGAGCAGGACAAGCGCCATTGTCTCCTCTCAGACCCCACCCCCACATACAGTGTCACTACCCAGCGACTGGGCTGTCCCGCCCTGGGGAACACCTAAGGCTCCACCCCTCACTACCTAACAGCTGCGACTAAGCCAAAAAACAAACAAACAAAAAAAAAAAAACCCAGAAATGAAAATAGCTCAAACCAGAGAACAAATCAAAGCCCCAGAGCCCATTTATCTAAGCGATGAAGAGATTGCCAACCTATCAGATGCACAATTCAAAGCCCTGGTGATCAGGATGCTCACAGAATTGGCTGAGTTTGCTCACAAATTAGATGAAAAAATAAAGGCTACACTAAGTGAAATGAAGAAAAATGCATGGGGAAACCAACAGAGATGGGAGGAAAACTGGGACTCAAATCAATGGAGTGGACCAGAAGGAAGAAAGAAACAACCAAACAGAAAACAAGGAAGAAACAAGAATTCAAAAAAATGAGGAGAGGCTTAGGAACCTCCAGGACATCTTTAAACGTCCCAACATCTGAATTATAGGGGTACCAGAAGGGGAAGAGGAAGAGCAACCAGTGGAAAACTTATTTGAACAAATAATAAAGGAGAATTTCCCCAATCTGGCAAAGGAAATAGTCTTCCAACAAGTCCAGGAAGCTCAGAGAGTCCCAAAGAAGGTGGACCCAAGGACGAACACACCAAGGCACATTATAATTACATTAGCCAAGATTCAAATGAAGGAGGGAATTCTAGAAGCAGCAAGGGATAAGGGGACAGTCACCTACAAAGGAGTTCCCATCAGACTGTCAGCTGATTTCCCAAAAGAGACCTTCCAGGCAAGAAGGGGCTGGAAAGAGGTATTCCAAGTCATGAAAATAAAAGACCTACATCCAAGATTGCTCTATCCAGCGAAGCTGTCATTTAGAATGGAAGGGAAGATAAAGTGCTTCTCAGATAAGGTCAAGTTAAAGGCATTCATCATCACCAAGCCCTTATTATATGAAATGTTAAAAGGACTTATCTAAGGAAAAGAAGATAAAAAATATGAACAGTAAAAAGACAGCAAACTCACAGGTATTAACAACCACACCTAAAACAAAAGCCAACTAAGCAAACCACTACAACAGGAGCAGAAATACAGAAATGGAGATCACATGGAGGGTTAGCAATAGGGGAGCGGGAAGAGGAGAGAGGGGGACAAGGTACATAGAACAAGTAGCACAGA
>PVKU01009538.1:0-60737 GCA_004027475.1 Anoura caudifer | reverse complement strand
AGGGGTACCAGAAGGGGAAGAAGAAGAGCAACCAGTGGAAAACTTATTTGAACAAATAATAAAGGAGAACTTCCCCAATCTGGCAAAGGAAATAGACTTCCAGGAAGTCCAGGAAGCTCAGAGAGTCCCAAAGAAGTTGGACCCGAGGAGGAACACACCAAGGCACATTATAATTACATTACCCAAGATTCAAATGAAGCAGAGAATTCTAGAAGCAGCAAGGGATAAGGGGACAGTCACCTACAAAGGAGTTCCAATCAGACTGTCAGCGGATTTCTCAAAAGAGACCTTACAGGCAAGAAGAGGCTGGAAAGAGGTATTCCAAGTCATGAAAATCAAAGACCTACATCCAAGATTGCTCTATCCAGCAAAGCTGTCATTTAGAATGGAAGGGCAGATAAAGTGCTTCTCAGATAAGGTCAAGTTAAAGGAGTTCATCATCACCAAGCCCTTATTATAGGAAATGTTAAAGGGACTTATCTTAGAAAAAGAAGATAACAATATGAACAGTAAAAAGACAGCAAACTCACAGGTATTAATAACCAGACCTAAAACAAAAGCCAGCTAAGCAAACCACTACAACAGCAGCAGAAACACAGAAATGGAGATCACATGGAGGGTTAGCAATAGGGGAGTGGGAGGAGGAGAGACAAGGTACATAGAACAAGTAGCATAGATGGTGGGTAGAAAATAGACAGGGGGAGGGCAAGGATAGTGTGGGAAATGTAGAAGCTAAAGAACTTATGACACATGGGCATGAACCAAAGGGGGGAATATGGGTGGGAGGGGGTGTGCAGGGTGGAGGGCAATGAAGGGGGGAAATGGGACAACTGTAATAGCGTAATCAATAAAATATAATTTAAAAAATTAAAAAAAATAAGTCCATCAGAGAAACACAAGTATCATGATTTCACTCATGTGGAATCTAATGAATAAACTAACAAAAAAATAGAAACAGACTCTGCATAGATGAAGAACAGACTGACAGGTGTCAGAGGGGAGGGAAAAGAAAAACTCATAGGCACAGACAAACAGTATGGTGATTACCAGAGGGAAAGGGAGGTGAGGGAGATACAGAAGATGGTAAAGGGAGGATAAATGGTGATGAAAAGAGACTTGACTTGGGGTGGCAAACACACAGTAAAATACACAGATGATGTATCGTGTAATTGTACAACTGAAACTCATATGATTTTATTAACCAATGTCACACCAATCAATTCAATAAAAAATAAAATTGAAAAAATAAAGGTGCATGCATTGACAATGTCACTTCTTAACCCCATATCCCCAAAATTTAGTTAATCATACATTTAATTTAACTAACAATAATTTATATTTATAAAAGTCTGCACATTTTTATTGTAAATAGATATATTAGATGATTAAAATGGATGGTCTTTACTAAAAACATCACTGTATTCTTGATTATTTGGATAATTAAAAATTAGGGCTGGTGTTCCCAGTGGTATCAACCATATGTGTTGCACACCTGCAGAGCACTTGGTAGGTTCCTTTGGGTACAAAAGGATTTTATGAGTTTTCCAAAACTTGTTTTAGCCACAAAAAGAGATAGTTAATTTAATTAACTGATAAATTACTTAAATTGTCCATCTTTCTGTTGTCCTACAATATCTTACATTACAATTCAAGATGTTAGAGAGTAGAGCAGAAGTAATAACTCACTTGCCTTTCCAAATTCCTAAGACATGCAGTTTTCAAATGGTTTATAAAAATTTTATTCCTTAAAATATAGACAATAATATTATAATAACTATGTATGTTGACAGAGGGGGCTAGATTTATGGGAGTGATCACTTCATAAGGTATATATATATATCTAACTGCTATGTTGTACACCTGAAACTAATATAATATTGTACATTAACTATAGTTGAAAAAATTAAAAAAATCAGTAAGAAATTAAAAATCTGATTCCTTATTTTATATAATGCTGCAGCAGTAGAAGATATATACCAAGTAAACTTTTTTCAATCTTTTTCATTATTATTATTATTTGTAAACAGAGTAAGGTGGACCAGACAAGAAAAAAGGCAAAGAATATTAGAGGCCTTGGTAAGACACACACAATCCAGAGGGTAGGAATGAATCCCATGGACTTTCAAGGGCCAACATGATAGTGAAGTTATGAGAAATCATGGGGTCTGGAGCACCTCTTCCAAAAGCAATTGGCAACATACTGAGTTTCACACTTTCCACCAGTGAGAAAATAGCAAAACACCTGCTGGTTCCACATTCAAGAGCAGTACTTCAACCTACAGGGGTTGGCAAAAGTAGGTTTACAGTTGTTCACATGGAAAAAGACATGCAGGTTATGATTACTACAACAGCTTTATTAACTCAAAAGTATGTCACAATGGTATACTATACAAATAAACAAATAATACAATAATTAACTAGTAATACAAGTATAAACTCTATTTTTGAGTACTCACAACTGTAAACCTCCTTTTGCCCACCCCTGTATTTATCAGGTATGCAAAAGGCTGTCAGTTCTGAGTAGGGTCCAGAGCAGGAAAGGATATTACTGGAAGTCTGGGCTGCAATGCAAGCAGCCCTTCCACTTGGACTGCAGAACTGGACATACCCTCCAGTATTAGATGTGTCTTTGGTGGGAAAAGATATCTTCTGGAGATAATGGCAACTCCAAAAATGAGAATTACAATATAGACCCCTAGAGTTCTGGAATAAGGCCATTTGCCATCTGCAGCAAACAGTTACACACCATTCAAAAACCATCTTTGAACGTGCTGCTGGACCTTAGTAGCAGAGTACCTGATCACAGGTTACTGAGTGATCATGAGACCAGAACTGCCATTCCTGAGATAAGTCCTATCGAGGGCCACAATGTCATAAAGTTGAGCAGGCCTAACAGCAGTCCATTGTAATGTGACAGTGATACATCTGGGATCAGGGTCAAAGGAGATAAGTAAACCACATGAGCAGGTAGCCTAAACCCCATACCACGTACCTGTGTTACCGAGCGCCTCTCCCTTAGCTGACATCTCTGACCAAATTGGGGTGGGTGGGAGGAAATCTGTTGTGATCAGATGACAAAGGAGGAAAAAGGCTGAATATAGTCACACCTGGGTCAGTTCAGTATGTGGGTATATGCCAAAAACAGATAGCAACTATACTACTGCCCCACTCAGGAGTGGCCCTGAAGGGCAACAGCAAGGACAAACAGCCTTCCAATGAGTTTCAGGCAGTACCTCTGAATGGAGAGAAAAACAGCCTAAAATGACGATATATACAGACTCATGGCAGTGGTGAGTGGCTTGGCTGGTTAGTCTGAGGCTGTGAAGGTGAAAGATAGAAAGATTAGCATGGAAGCAAGTTCTTAAAGAAGACCACAAATAATTCTGCAGCTCCCTTAATGCACATGTCTCTAGTCTCCTCAACAGGTGAATCTTACATCTTCTCCTTGTGAATCTTGGCACAGCCGATAATTGCTTTGAGCAATAGAATGCAGAAGAAGTAACATTTTGAGATTTCTGTGCCCAGGCATTAAAAAGCCTAGTATCTTCCACTCTTCCTCTTGGAGCCCTCAGCTGCCATTTAAAGAAAACCAGGCTACCCTGCTGGAGAGAGAGGCCCTGTGGAGAAGCTCTGAAGGATGAGATGTCAGATGGAGAAAGAGGCTGTAGGAAGAAGTACTGAAGTGCCATACATCTAGTCCCAGCCCCAATCTGATGGGGTCACAGGAGAGACCCCAAGTCATACCAGTGAAGGCATTGTTTAGCTGAGCCCCATCAATTCATGGAATCAAGAGATTAAAGACAAAATCATTGTTACTTTAAGCCACTGTGGTTTTTAGTGGTTTATTATGCAACAATCAATAACTAAAACAGAATTTGGCATCTGGAAATGGTGTCTGCCTTAATAAGAAACTAAAACATGCGGCATTAGCTTTGGGACGAGGGGTAGAGAGAAGGTGGAGCTCCTTAAAGAGACCATTAATGAAGGCTTGAAAGACAGTGATGAAATTGCTATTGGAGACTAAAGGAAGGGGACCTGAGCATTATTATGTATTAATAAATGTGGCACACACACAAACAACATAGTGGTGAAACTGTCACCTGCAACAAGGTGGGAAATAGAAAAGGTACCTAAGAAACTCCTGGGCTTAGCTGAGAATATTTATAAGCAAACTGCTGAGAGCTCCTCTGTTTTTGTTTTGTTTCGTTTTTGTTTTTAGCTGCCTGTGTAAAAGTACATGAGGAATAAGAGAAAAAAAGAAGTGTATAGGTATACAGTTTTGAAGCAGAATTTAAAGGAAATATAAATAAAACAGGACCTACTGGGTTTTAAAGAAATATTGTTTCTTCAGATGACAAAAGCCTTTCAAGGTAAGAACGTATTGGGTGGGGGGGCAGGGGGAATCAAATCCAGTATACGGAAATTAAAACATACCTCAGTCTAAAGTTCAAATCAAAGGTGGGACTGCAAGACACTTCGTTGAAAGTGCCTTACACTTACAGGCGATGCATCAAAGAGCCTTTCAGCTGATCAAAAAGGCTTCTGTGAATACTAAGGGCATGCCTCATACAGCTTCTCAACTAGCCCACAGGGCTTCTAAGAATTATAAGGAAGTTCCCCGGAGCAGCTTCAGAACCCTATTTCAGAAAGAAGTGTAGGTATGGCTTTTACCAAATGGATTCATTACAATTTGATACAAACAAAACAGTAATGTTTTTAAGGAAATGATCATTTGTACAGAAGGGATAGACAATTCATAATGAAAAGAAGTCTCTGGGCCCTCAAACTGCTATAGGCAGTAAGCAGGCTAAGGAAGCTGCTTAGCTTCTAAGAGGGGCCATTTATAATGGAAAAGGAAGGATGAGTCAGAGGGCAGAGACTAAAGGTGTGGGCACTATTCCCACAGATCAGGACCATTCTACAGCAAAGGACTGGCAACACATGCCCTGCTGGATTTCAAAATTATTATGAATCAGGGACTGCTGTATGCCTATCATTTCCCCCTTTTTGTCTGTTCCAACTTTCCTGTTCCTGCCTCATCATTGTTTGGTAAATGTTGAACTAGTAACTTAACTCTTTCATGTATAGTTCCTTAGAACAAGAGGAATTATTCCCAAGGAGTTATACCCAAGGAAACACACCTGAGAGGCCCCATCAACTCACACAGCTGATTTAGATGATGAGGGCCTGGACTCAAGCAGATGCCATAATGCAGGGGTGTCAAATTCATTTTCACCGGGGGCCACATCAGCCTTGCAGTTGCCTTCAAAGGGCTGAATGTAATTTCAACTCTTTGAAAGTTAAGGAGTAGTTACATTTATACAGTCCTAAAATTATTTTGGCCCTTTGAAGGCAACCGTGAGGCTGCGAGGCTGATGTGGCCCCCGGTGAAAATGAGTTTGACACCACTGCCCTAATGTATAAAACTTTTACTTTGGAGGAGAGTGTAAGTCATGTTTTCTATGAGGGAGAAATGTGAATTGTGGCCAGAGGTGGACTGTGGTAGCCACTCTTCAAGAACAACCCTAAGAAATTCTGCCCCTCTCTGCATGCACGTACTGATGCTGTCATCTAAAACAGCACTTATGTCCCACTGCATCTGGGCTGGGGCCTGTGCTTGCACTGACTAACAGAAGGTAAAGACTTTTGAAACCAGGCATTAAGAAGTCTAAGCAGCTTCCACTCCTTCTTTGACCCTTAAGCCAGAATGTGAGAAGTTCTGGCTGTCTTGCCATCTTGGAAGGAATGGCCACAAGGAGGAGCACTGAGGCACTAGACATGCAGCCTAGCCCCATCTGAGTGCAGCTGTGTGAAAGACCTCATGTAACACCATTAGAGAAGCCCCCCAGATGAGCCCAGACCAAAACATAAAATCATGCCATATAACTGAACTGCAAACTAAGTTTTGGGTGGTTTGTTGTGCAGCAACAGATAATAAACAATTAGAGTAAGAAAGTTTGGGGAAGAGGGATGTGGATGAACCAATGGGAGAAGACATGAAATGTGAAGTTCTTTGCCTTGCATATTAACTCCTACAAGAAAGCATCCACCATAAAAGAGACATTCACAGAACACCTCAGATAGATGACATCTGCCAGCATCTGTCACCAGCCACCGCAGTGCTGATTTAATGAGCTCATGAATGGAGTAGCTGAGGTGCTAGGGATGAGGCTATGCATAGGCCTCACAGCCTGGGCTGAGCCAGTCACTGCCACTATGGCATGTCAGTCTGCCAACAGCATAGACTAACACCAACCCCCACAATACGGCAACCAGTCAAGGACAACTGGTCACTTGATGGCAAATGGATTGCATGGGACCGTTTCCACACTAGAAGGCGCAGTGACTCTAATACAAACTCCAGGTATAGACTTCCCTTGGCACCCACAGAACCTTAACTAACACTGTCTAAGGACTGATGCTCCATCAGTGACATGGAAACCCACATGACACTACATTGAGCCACTGTTCTTCAGAGAAGGAGCAACAGTGGGCATATGTCCATGGGATCAACTCATCCTTTCACTTACTGCAGCACCCAGAAGCTGCTGGCCTGATAGAGCAAGTGGAATGGCTTTTTAAAGACACAACTGAGCCAAAGCCAGCTTAGACGTGTTACCCTGGATAGCCACCATATGGGACATTGCATATACCTGAAATCAGTGACCAGTATAGGGTACTGTATCCCTAATACATAGAATATATGGGCCTGGGAATCAAGAATTGGAGGTAGGAGCAGAACAGCTTACCATTACTTGCAATAACCTACTTGGGAAAATTTGTGCTTCCTATACTTACTTGACTCTAAGCAGAATGTTTCCACCAAGGACCCGGGGCTTTGGAGCCTATCTACCTGGTTTCAAATATGTATAGTGCTAGGGTACAAAGTGCGACTTCAGGCAAATGATTCAATTATGTGGGTACTTCAGCTGGCTGATCTGTGTAAGGACAACAATAGGACTTACCTCAAAGGCTATTGTGAGGGCCATATACATTCATCCATGAAATCACTTAGAACAGTGCCAGGCAACTAGTAAGCACTCAATAAATGTTAGCCTTCATTAAAATGTAAACCTGAGGGAAATATAAAGAGCATAAATATATATTTGCAGGAATAAGACATACCACTTCTCTCCAGAACTGTCTTTTAAATTTCTGTAATCTATACTCAAGACAATAGTTATTATAAAAAAAACTACTATTACTTCTTAAAGGTGGCATATGGAGAATAAAGTAAAAGTAACTATTTTGAGAGACTTGTGCATTTTGTGAAATAAATTGTATAACATGCTTATGAAATGCCAAAGCAAAATACACTAGTAGTTTCACTTTTAATCTTTCTCATTTTATTTTTGAGGTTACCAATCACACAGTTGTAAAACAATAAAATAAGGGAAGAAAAAAAATTTCTACCTTTCTGAACAGATGGGAAATTTTTCAGGCAGGTTTATTCCATTCTCTATAAAATTCTAGCACTTAGTAGAAAAAGTAAACTATAACATAAGTGTTCTGACAATAATGTCCACAAAAACATTTCATGCCAAACTTTTCTGAATTTACCAATATACTAAGAATAGTTAGTAAAAGGGAGTATGAAAATGTGTTTACACTGACCTGGACCAGACAAAATGTCGCACGAGTTTTAAAACAATTTAAAGCTTGAAATTGACGCTCCTGAAGTACCTATTTCTAGGCGACCTCTGACATTTCTGGGGTCCCGAAGTAGAGCAAGTCGAGCTCTGCCCTCGCTCCCGGAGTGGGGGCCTCCAGGCCGCTCGGAGCTTAGCTCGCGCGAGCCTGGCGAGGCCGAGGAGAACCTGTGCAGAAGAGAAAAGGGGGAGGTGAACGAGGGCGCCTTTGGGCAAGAAGTGGCTGGAGTTTAGGAAGTGAGAGCGGAAGTGAAAGGAGGCGGGGGCTTTACGGGGCTGAACCTACAAGCCGCTGCAGGGAGGGAGGGAAGAGCCTACTGGGCGCGGGGTGAAGGCAGCCGGCAAGGGATCCCCAGATAGACAAGCGGAAGAGCTGCCCGCGGGGAGAACGACGAAGCGAGATCCCGGGTTTCTCTTCTCCGTTCCCTGGAAATCCACCTCCAGGGTATCCCGGAGTCTATGTTCAGAGATTTGTGCAAAAGCAGCAAATCATAGGTGATAAGAAGCCATTAAAAATAAAAGCCTAGCGTCCCTGGGTGGGCTCGAACCACCAACCTTTCGGTTAACAGCCGAACGCGCTAACCGATTGCGCCACAGAGACTTCCACACAGTCTGGTCTTCCAGTCATAACCTTTATGAAGAATAATAAAGGCAGACTGTGACTCACTTTCTTCTCTATTTCTCTATTCGTATGATTAAAATCAGAACATTTCCTTTAACATTTCTAAATCTCTTAATTCTCTTTTCCACCTTTACAGCATATTGGAAAATTACAACATACCACAAGATCGAGCAGAATTTCAGATGGCAACGTATATTAAAATACTTTGGATCCCCCCCAACCCCCCAACCCCAACTCTCTTTTGGAACATTCTGTTTCAGGAACACAGCTATTTCTTATGTTTCCTTTTATAAGAAAATAAAATTTTAACCCTAAGAGTTGAGAAACTTTCCTTTTGTTTAAACTTTTTTGTCCAGTGCTTGGCTTGCTAATCTTCATAATTTACTTGTATAGCATTCCTAGGGTCATCTGAATTGTATTTCTCTTCTTTATTTCTATTTTCAGGTATTATTAAATACATGTATGCAATCGTCATTTGTTTTGTACTAACCTATAATGTAATTTGTAACTAACACTTAGTTATTGGAAAAGGACATTAGGAAAAGCTACAGTGACATTCTTCAGACCCTGTGCACTGTACGTAGTTCATTGCTAAATCCGCTTTTGATTCTCCCTGCAATTATTAGCCTTTATACCCACATTTTGAGCTATGCCATTTAAAACGTACATTTTGCAGGTTAATTTATAACCAATTTGAGGAAAGAGAAGTTAAAGAAAAAAAGCATAATTTATGACTAGCTCCTGAAAATCCCTAACACAGACACACTGCTGGCAAAATATGTGCATTCCTATAAATATTCTATATAAAAATCTCTCATATTGAGTATTTCCTGATGCCTTTTAAGGTGCTCTTCAAAACTCCTCTTTTTTTCCTCTTCCCTCCTCAAATCACTGCTAGTTTACACCTAACAACTCTGTATTTAAATTTTTAAGTCATTACATTGCTTTACCCAGCATGCCTTGAGAAAGAATTCGTATCATGATTAATAGAAGTTGTATTCAAAGTACCTTAGTCCAATCAGCATTTTGAATTCCTGTTGCTTGATAAGAACCTAAATAGTCTTTGGAACAAATTTGTGAGTTCGTTGAAAGCTATGGGACATTAAACAGCTGTGAAGTCACACCAAGCAGTACCCCTCTGTTTTCAACAAAATTTTAAAATAGCACTTGAAAGTTCTGAGTTTAAAAAATAGAGGAAGCAACTTATAAAGGACAAATAATGAGTCTTATTTCATTGTATAATGCTACCCTCATGCTAAAACTTCATTTATAGCTTATGTACCTGCCAACATTAGCTAAAACTATTAGGCACTGGTTTTTCTTCCAAATCCCAAAAGGAGTGTCCTTTCCTCTGCTGTTGTTCTCATCACTATTCAGTTAGGACAGACTGCTGCGTGTTACTCCACCAACGCTTCATTTAATATTTACTCTCCTGCTTACAATAATATTAGGAATTGTTCTATTCGTGTAAATATCTTCTCTTCCAATCTCTTTTCCGCACTTCAGTCCTCATACATTTTAACTTCTAAAAAAAGAGATGAGAAACAATTGATGAGAAAACTAAAGAATATTAATTCATTGTATGCAAAAAACTTGTCTATGTGACTACTGTTGTTTGTTTTAAACTCAGTCTTCAATCCTGGTCCTGAAATTGTTAATATTTTAAATAAAACAAATGGCTATTTCCACAATTCATTACTTTTGCCTCTCTCTTATTGCCTCTTTGCTTGCAAACACTTCAAAAGAATACATAAATATTAAACATTGAATAGAATCTCAAAATTCAACTCCAATAATGTATATCAAATATAGCTGTTATACACAATGTTCCCTTAAAAAATAAGAGTATGTGTTATCATCTAAATTTTTGTGATTATCTCACCTTAGGCGTTAATACCTATGCCCAGTTTTTAAAACCAATTTAAGCCCACTGGATTAATTATAGCAACATACATGATGTTTCCTTAAATTTCAGGATAACCCAAGAAAAACAATCCTTAGAGCTTCATGAGTACTTAGGTCTTTATAATTGCTAAAATTGAAAAGGACTGGGCATTTGCTCCCTCTTTGTATATCATACACAATTGAAATGAAATTTTACCTTTTCCAAGAATGTTTCCTATCAAAATGCTGACCCATGCAGATTAATGGGCCTATATATTTTATTTCCACCTTAGAGAGGAAATAAAAGAGAGAGAGAAAGAAGAACACTTGTACAAATGGGACCTACCTGATTTAACGAACAAGGCAAATGGACCACATTGTTTTATAGACTGTCCTGGCATCATGGATCCAATGCTTTTAGATAATGTGCCACCAACATTATACCGACAGTAGAGGCAACTCACAGGATTCCTATAAACACAATAGTGCATGACTGCATTTCAGAAGGATGGTGACTGAGTTGTTAGAAATGAAAATCCAGTTATACAGTTAGAAATTAAAAAGAAATCCAGTGAGTTAGAGAAACAACCCCAGTAAAAGATTGTGGCACCAGGAAACAAGTTAAAAGAGAATGCCAAACCAGGTGTCACTAAGAGCAAGAGAAGAACTATGAGACCAATTTTCAAAGCCAGTTGGTCACATTTTTAAATTGTTTTATAGTAAAGGAGAATTGAACCCTTTCGACCAGTGTCAAACTTATATGATGTTTCCTACTCACCAAAAGTATCATTCCCATTTAAAACTGTAGACTGAGGGTCAGGGTCAGGGTCAGTTTCAGTTAACCCACAGGACGCTTACATTTCACAGGCATTTGGTGATTGTGATACCATAGACCAGAGTGATGAACAGAAGAAGACAATGGTAAACCACTGTTGCATTTTCTTTTCCTATTCTTGTTCTTCTTAAAAAATCTTTTGTTTTACACGGAAAACCCTATGATGAGATAGTCTGAAATGAAATATGAGATAGTGCTGAAAAATGAGACTCTCAGGTTAGAAACCACTCAGTTACTGGTGAAGAGCAGAGGGCAAGTGCAAATAGCATTGCTTTTTTTAAAACATGTTTTATTGATTATGCCATTACAGTTGTCCCACTTTTTCCCCTTCAGCCCCTCTGACCAGTACCCCTTTTCCTTCCAGCAATCCCCCCCTTAGTTCATGTCCATGGGTCATGCATATAAATTCTTTGGCTTATCTATTTCCTGTACTATTCTTAACATCCCTCTGTCTATTTTGTGCCTACAAATTTGTCCTTCTTAATCCTTGCATCTTTTCCCTCATTCTCCCCTTCCCTCTTCCAGCTGATAACCCTCCAAATGATCTCCATATCTATGATTCTGTTTCCGTTCTGCTTGTTTGCTTACTTTGTTTTTTAGGATTAAGTTGTTAATAGTTCTGAATTTGTTGCTATTTTAATGTTTATAGTTTTGATCTTCTTTTTCATATATAGTTCCCTGTAACACTTCATATAATAACGGCTTGGTGATGATGAACTTCTTTAGTTTTACTTTGTCTGGGAAGCACTTTATTTGCCCTTCCATTCTAAATGATAGCTTTGCTGGAGAGAGTAATCTAGGTTGTAGGTCCTTGCTTTTCATCACTTTAAATACTTCTTGCCAGTCCCTTCTAGCCTGTAAGATTTCTTTTGAGAAATCAGATGACAGTCTTATGGGAATTCCTTTATAAGTAACTATCTGCTTTTCTCTTGCTGCATGTAAGATTCTCTCTTCATCTTTAACCTTTGGCATTTTAATTATGATGTGTCTTGGTGTGGCCCTCTTTGGGCCCAAGTTGTTTGGGACTTTCTGTGCTTCCTGGACTTGCATGTTTATTTCCCTCACCAAATTAGGGAAGTTTTAGGTCATTATTTTTTTAAAATAACTTTTCAACTTCTTGCTCTTACTCTTCACATTCTAGAACCCCTATGATTTTGATGTTGGTATGTTTGGAGATGTCCCAGAGGCTCCTTAGTCTATCTTCACTTTTTTAAATTCATTTTTCTTCTTGCTGTTCTGACTGAATACTTTTTTCTTCCTCATGTTCCAAATTGTTGATTTGATTCTCAGTTTCATCCCCTCCACTGTTGGTTCCCTGTAGAATTTTCTCTATTTCACTTAATGCAACCTTTATTTCTGCCTGTGTCTGTTTCTACTGTTGGCGGTACCCAATGATTTCTTTGAACACCCTGATAACCAGTGTTTTGAACTCTGCATCTGATAGGTCGCTTATCTCCATTTTGTTTAGTTCTTTTTCTAGAGTTTTATTCTGTTCTTTCATTTGAGCCATATTTCTTTGTCTTCTTACACTAGCAGCCTCCCTATGTTTGCTTCTGTGTATTAGGTAGAGCTGCTTTGAATTCCTTAGTAGCGTGGCCTATTGTAGAAAAAGCACCTATAAATTGTATGCACTGGAGCCTAAGGTAATCGCCAAGGTCCAGCAACGCACTTCACCATTTTGTAGCTCTGTGTGTGGGAGAGCTCAGAGAAGAGACAATGCCATTGCCTGGCCTCTGGAGATTTGCCTGGGAGGAAACTGCCTCCTAGCACTCACCCTATTGCCAGTCACTTCACTTTCTCCCTATATGCCACTTGTGCCCTTCCAACTGTAGCCTGGTGCTGAATCCCAGAGGGGATGGGCCTGAAAGTCCTGAGACCTTTGCGGGCTCTTTAAGAGAAGCCTCCTGAGAATCCTGCAGTTTTTTTCCATTGCCTCAACCCCCACTGGTTTTTATAGCCAGAAGTTATGGGCATTTTCCTTCCTGGTGCTGGAATCCTGGGTTGGGTGGTCTGGTGTGGGGCTGGGAACCCCTGCTCCTAAGGTATCCCTCCCAATTTTTATCCACCACATGTGAATGTGGGACCAACTGCTCCATCACCTCCCCATGCCACTCTGCATATCCATGTCTCTCCATGTCTATACCCCTCGCACCCATCTAGACGAATGTGTCTTCTTTAAATTCTTAGTTGTTGGACATACATGCACCTCAATTTTCTGACAAATCTGAATGATATTTGTTTTGTAGTCTAGTTGTAATTTTTGCTGTGGTTGTGCAAAGTAGGCAAAGCATGTTTACCTATTTCTCCATCCTGATAGGAAGCCCATCTTCTCAATTTAAATGTGAAAGAACCTTTAGGATCTTCTAACCCAATCTGTCTCACAGCAGTAGCCACACTGAGGCCATCTCCCTCTTTCTCACAAATACCATTGTTGCTAATTGCAAAAGGACGTCTAGTGCTGATGTGCACAAAGGTGAAAGGAAAGTAAGCCACTGCACTGCATTTTACAATTGGAATGTGAAACATAAGAAGCATGAACCATAGTAAACTGGAAACTGTAAAGCAAGAAATGGAACATCTAAAAACTGCAGTGCTTAAAACGGACTGCAATGGGACATTACCAGTCAGGTAACTACAAAGTGCTCAACACTGGAAATGACAAACTCAGAAGAGCAAGATGGCTTTAATACTGAGGCAAGATGTAGCAAGCAGTTATGGACTATAACGCAAGGTCTGATGGAATAATATCAGTCATATCCACCAATCAGTGGACAATCAATCAATAAAATCAATCATACCATCATTCAAATCTATGTTCTAACTACAGAGGCTAAATAAAATGAAACTGAAACCTTTCATGAAAGTCTTTAAGAATCCAAAAGAACCTATGCACCCCAATGTTCATAGCAGCACGATTTACAATAGCCAAGTTCTGGAGGCAACCTAAGCACCCATCAGTAAATGAATGGATCAAAAAACTATGGTACATTTACACAATGGAATTCTACACAGCAGAAAGAAAGAAGGCGCTCCTACTCTTTGCAACAGCATGGATGGAACTGGAAAGCATTATGTCAAGTGAAATAAGCCAGGTGGTAAAAGACAAATACCATATGATCTCACCTTTAACAGGAACCTAATCAACAAAACAAACAAGCAAGCAAAATATAACCAAAGACACTGAAATTGACAACAGGCTGACAGTGACCAGAGGGGAGAGGGGAGGGGATTATAGGGGAAAAGAGTGAAGGCGTGGCAGAAACAATTATAAAGGACACATGGACAATAACAAGGGGGGGTGTGGAAACAGGGGAAGGAGGTGGGGAGGGCTAGGGTGGTGGGAAGAGGGGGAGGCAGAAAACTGTATTTGAACAACAATAAAAGAATGTTAATTTTTTTAAAAAAAGAAAAGAAAGTCTTTAAGAAGAAATTGATCACACACCAAAAAAAGTCATGTTGATAACTTGGTGACTGGAACTCCAAAGTAGAAAATAAAGCAGAATCAAAATATCATTGGAAAATTGGTACTAGGGGTCAGAAATGAAACAGAAGGCTGGCTCGTGGATTTCTGTGAAGCCAATAGCTTGTCCATTGCAAACATGTGTTTCAAACAACTGAACAGATTACTGTATAAAAGAACATCATCAGGTGGAAGAATGCAGGAGGTAAAAAGGAAAGAAAAATTGAGATGGATGACCGAACACTAAAGCTTGTTAGAAGCAGGCAAGAGGCTAAAGCAAAAGCAGGATTAGAATCCTGAATGCAGTTTTTCAACGGCTATCAGGTGGAGATAAAGAGAACTACTGTGATAATCAATATAAGGGGATAAATAAGAACAATAGCCCTGGCTGGTGTAGCTCAGTGGATTGAGCGCAAGTCTGTGAACCAAAGGATTGCAGTTCAATTCCCAGTCAGGGCACATGCCTGGGTTGCAGGCTAGTTGCCAGCAAGGGACACATGAGAGGCAACCACACATTGATATTTCTCTCCCTCTCTTTCTCCCTCCCTTCTTCCCCTCTCTCTAAAAATAAATACATAAAATCTTTTTAAAAATTTCAAATAAGGAGTTCACAGACCAATGCCCCAAGAAGAACTCCCTCCTTGCAGCTACTTCTCATAAAAAGGACCAAAACTTTAATTTAAAGTCAACTTAATCATTAAGGCTACTGTGAAGAGCTGGTACTTGGTAAACTGTTCATTCAGCAAACAAATAGTTAAGCACTGCATCATTAGAATTTTTGAAGGCATATAAAAACTACCTTAGGTATTAAGAGCTACAGATGTATATTATTTTAAGCAAGCTCAAATACATTCCTTTTTTGGAAAAAAATAGATTTTGTAGTATTACAAAGTGATCCATCCTAAATACTATAAATAGCAAGTAAGTGCCCTTACATTATTAAAACATGATCCCACCAAAAGGGTGTTTTTCAAACATGAGATAACATGAATAAGGCATTAGCCCAGTGACCAGGGTTTATGAGGTATAGTGAGTTTCTTGTCCCTGTGGCCCTCCAAAGATGCTATGACTCTTCTAGCAGCTGAAGTTGAAACCCTGGCACCATATCAGGCCCCTCTAATGTTATTTCTCAGTCAGTTTCAAAGTCATAGATTCTACCCACCTTTGCAACACCTTTCAACTTTGACTTTGTCTCCTCCTTTTACCCCCATTCCCACCACTCAATATTAGTCCAATATATTCCATGTACCTATTTCCCTCCATATAACCTAAGCTCCAATAAATGTGTACCAAAAAGAATAACAACATTTAATGAGCATTTACTGTCAAACACATGCATTACATTTATCTCTCATCAACTCTGTAAGATGGGTAGGCCCATTTTATGGATAAGGAAAGTAAGGCTTACAATGGCTTAAAATTTAAATTCTAAATCTACTTAAACTTCAAGTAACTTGTCCAAGGTACCATCTGCTGTTTTTTGTCACTGTACCTTTGTTTTGCTAATCCTTCTGCTTAGACTTTCGCTTTGCCATCTTGCCAATTAAAGTGGTATGCCTCCTTCAGCCGCATATAGTGCCCTCATCCTCTATGAAAGCTTTCCCACTTCCTCCAACTCTGTATAATCATTCCCTCTTGTAACCATCTAGCACGTCTTCCTTCACCAACATCACATAGTATTGCTGCCATCTTTGTACTTATTTAATTCCCCTTCCAATTTGTATATGCCTCAGGTCAGAAATCCATCCTTATAACTTTACAGCAGTTGACTTAGACTAAGTAAGTATACTGGATAATTGAGAATAATAATTAAAATAAAAAACTATATTAAATATTTGTTATAAAATATTAGCAAATTTTTCAGGTTAATAATATGAAACAGACTAAAAATTAGTACAAGATATTATCAAGGGAGATGACAGTGATCCCAAGTTGGTCAAAACAGAAACTAATGAGAATCCAAATCAGTTGTTTCTAGAAAAACTTTTTTAAATGTTTTAAAGTTTAAAATATTGTTATTCCTAAAGGTGATTCTGACACCATTAACACTGAAGTGTTTTTTATAGATGTATTCATTTAACAAACACTTATATAATACTTTGTATCAGGCGCTGCTTCAAGCCCTTTGCAAATATTTACTCATTTAAATTTTGTAACAACTTTGTGAGATAGGTTTCATTTTATCACTCCTATTTTACAGAAATGAAAACTTAGAAGTTAAGTAACTTACCCAAAACCACACAGCTAATAAGTGACAGAGCAAAAATTTGGATCCAGGAATCTTTCTCCAGACTACTTTCTTAGCCACTGGGATATGTTGCATCACTTTTTAAAAAATTACACATTAACTTTTGTGTGCTGTATGGTTAAATATTTTTTAACAATTTGAAAACTTTAAAAATATTCCATTAATTTAAAGTGTTGGTTTTTTTTAAATTTGGGCATAATTTCAGACTTAAAGTTGCAAGAATAATAAAAATAATTCTACTAAATTCCCCAAGTGTTAATATCTTACCACACTGACTTTATCATGTTTCTCTCAATATTTAACTTTTTTCCTGATCTGTTTAAGAGTAACTTGCAAATGCAATATCCCCTAAATACTTCAGTATGTGTGTTTCCTAAAATTAAGTAGTTTTATTATATAACCACTGTATAATTACCAAAGCTAAGATCTTAACATTGATACAATACTATTAAGATTAGGTCTAAATCTACAGACTTTATTCAGATTTCACCAGTTGTTCCAATAAGGTCTTTTATTGCAGAAGGAAACCTAAGATTATGATTTGTATTTAACTATCATATCTTTTAGTCTTATTTAATCTGTAACACTTCCTGAGTCTGTCTGTCTTCTGTCTCTTGCGTATTATAACTTTGACATTTTTAAAGAACACAGGTGAGTTATTTTATGAACTGTCTTTAAATGTCAGGTTGTTTGGTGTCCCCTCATGACTAAATTCAGGTAGGTGTTTTGCTCCCTCTAACACATTCGGATGTTGCAATATCAATCTGAAACAACAGTAAAATGGAAAAAAAAATGAAGCTAGGCCAGCACAAAGAGATGGGTGATACTGATCATGAGCAGAAACAGAACTTCTCGGTATTCCTCAACATCATATAATATGAATGGTCTCAACTATTTAAGCAGAAATGTTCTTTTTCAAAATGTTTTATTTATTTATTTTTAGAGAAGGGGAAGAGAGGAGAAAGAGAGGGAGAGAAACATTGATGTGAGAGAAACATCAATCAATTACCTCTTGTACATGCCCTAGTCAGAGACCAAACCCATAACCCAGTCATGTGCCCCGACTGGGAATCAAACCAGCGACCTTTCACTTTGCAGGACAACTCCCTACCAACTGAGTGAAGCACATGGGTCAGGACAGCAGAAATGTTCTTGAAATAAAAATTTAAAAATTTATTTAAAAATCCCCAAACTGTATCATTTTATTTGTTTGTTTCAGTTATATATTCTCTAAATAATTGTGATCTGATACGTCTCCTAAGAAATATCCACCAGAAAATGGAACAACAATTGCATATAATTCTTTGGTAAGATGAAATTCTCAATGAGTTTTGTCTTTCAAAAATGAAATCTCTAGCCCTGACTGGCATGGCTTAGTTGGTTGAGTGTCATCCCGTAAAGCAGAAGGTCGCTGGTTTCGATTCCTTGTTGCAGGCCCTGTCTCTGCTTGGGGTGTGTGGAAGAGGCAACGAATCCATGTTTTTCTCACACATCAATGTTCCTCTCCCTCTCTTTCTCCCTCCCTTCCCTCTCTCTAAAAATAAATTAATAAAATCTTTTTAAAATGAAACCTTTATATGCTGGTTATGAAGAATCAAATCTTCCACATCTACTAACCTCTTGGTGAACAGATAAATCTGAATTTCTGAAACTGTGTAACTAAGACTCACCAGAACTGCTGGAGTTTATCAAGGTTTAGACATGTGTGCCTTCTCTTGTCCTGGGTTGTCTGTAATACAGAATAGTTCATATTACTCAGGGCTCTACAGAGAAACGGAACCAATAGATATACAGAGATATGAAGTATTGGCTCTACAAGTTATGGAGGATGAGAGGTCCTACGACCCACCAGCTGGAGGTCTACGAAAGCGGGTGGTATAGTTCCAGTCCAAGCCTGAGGCCTGACAACTGGGGAGCAAATGGTTTAGGTCCCAGTCCTGCCCAAGAACAAGAAGCCCCAAAGACTGAGGGCAGGAGAAGATGGATGTCCCAGTTCAAACAGAGTTCCTCTCTCAGTCTTTTTGTTCTGTTCAGGCCCTCAATGCATTGGACAATGCCCATCCACATCAGTGAGGGGAATTTCACCAAAGTACTGACTCACATGCTAATCTCCCTCTGAAACACCCTCCCTCTGAAACACCCAGAAATGACATTTACCAGCTAGCTGGGCATCCCTTAACCCAGTGAAGTTGACACATAAAATTAACCATTACACAGTTCTTAAGCATAACCAATAAGACACAGGGAGCAGACATTTTTCAAAGATTTAGCATTGTATAAATAATCACAAAAACAAAAAAAATAATCCTTTCACAGATAATAGGGGATCAATTCATAATTCAACAAGTGATCTCAAGAGGAACACTGTGCCACCGGCTCACCTTCACCAATACCAGAAAAGAGGTTACTATTGTTTACTTAGAACAGAAATATCTCTCTTCTTGAGCTGAAGAACCAAATACAACTGTCTCTGATAACCAAGAGAATTATTTTTTCCCTTCTTGTGAGCTTCACCTTGCTATCATATTTTCTGGAGCTACTGAATAATTTTAAACCTCTTTAAAATTGGAGTGTCAATACCAGAAATAGAGACAATTATCAAGAGATGCTATTGCCCTAAAGTCAAAATATTTTCATTTCTGCAAATTCTTGCATTTAGAGTAGTAGATGCATTTTTAAATCCTTCAAATTGTCAGGATATAATGGATTTTTTTTATAAAATTAATAATTTGAAGGATTTTGCTTGAAGTTGAATATTAGCTTCTAAATTAGATTAACAGTAAGCATTCTAACAATAAGAAAATAAATGCCTCGATTCATAATTGACTTTTTAACTTCTTCATAGAATACATAGAGAGATTGCCAAAGCCCACAACTGACATAAAAGTAAAGTTTTTTTAAAAGGTCCCTGCTGGTGAACATTTACATTTAGATTTATATATGCAATTTAGTTATTTTAGATGGGAGACTTTGATGCAATGACTTATATTTTGTAAAGGTATGAAAGAAAATCCAGAATGCAAGTCTTTTGAATTATCATTTGATAATTCAAAGAGATAATTCATTTATTCTGAGAACAAGAATTTCTTCAATACAATTCACTTTACTGTTCTGGAATTGCAGCTGTGGTGCTGACATAAAGACAGACATAGAGCCCAGGCCTGGTTTAGTTCAGTGGATGAGTGTGGGCTGTGAACCAAAGGGTCATTGGTTCGATTCCCAGTCAGGGCACATGCCTGGGTTGCGGGCCAGGTCCCCGGTAGGGGGTGTGTTATAGGCAACCACACATAGATGTTTCTCTCCCTTTCTCCTTCCTTCCCCTCAAACTCTTTAAAAAAAAAGATAGAGAGCAATGGAATAGAATTGAAAACCCATACATCTGCAGCCAACTGATGTTTGACAAAGACAATTCAATAGGGAAAAAAATTCATCTTTTCAACAAAAGGCTCTAGTACAACTACAAAATAACCTAATTTAAAAATGAGTAAAGGATTTGTAGGCATTCCTACAAAGAAGATATATAAATGGCTAAAAGACACAAGAAGAACTGCTCAATATCATGAGTCATTAGGGAAATAGAATCAAACCACAATGAGATATGGCTTCACATCTATAAAGATGGCAATAATAACAAATGTTGACCAGGAAGTAGAGAAATTGGAATCCTTATACATTTCTGGTGAGAATGTAGAATGATAGAGCCACTTTGGAAAACAGTCTGATAATTCCTCAAAATGTTTTCACGTGACCCAAGCAATTTCACTTCTAGACAATTAAAAACATAGGGCCACATAAAAACTTGTACAACAATGTTCATAGCAGCATTATTCATAATAGCCAAAAATGGAAACAACTGGAAGTTCCAGCCAAGATGGAGGCATAGGTAGAAATGCTTCACTTCCTTGTACAAACTAAAGAAGGATAACAACCAATTTAAAAACAGTAAACAACCAGAAGTGCCAGAAAATCAAACTGCATGGAACTCCAACAACCAAGGAGTTAAAGAAACACTCACCCAGACCAGTAGGAGGGGCGGAAATGGGAGACAGGCAGCTGAGCACAGAGGATGCGAGGTAAGGCCTCAGACCACAAGGGAGAGGTAGGTCTGACTAAACGGGAAACTAAAGACTCAAAATTAGCTGTTAAATATTGCAGGGGTTGCAAAGGCAGGAGAAACTTCCATCCTCACAGGAGAGTTGGTTGGAAACTGGGGCAAGCAATTGGCATTGTTCCCTCTCTGACCCCTCTCCCACAGACAGCACACAACAAACAAAGAGGGTTGCCCCACCCAGGCAAATTCCTAAGGCTCCACCCCCTTACAATAGAACAGGTGCACAGAGACAAATGAAAGAACAGATCAAAACACAAGAAAAGAGCTAAGCAACAAGGAGATAGACAACCTATCTGATAAATACTGATAATCAGGATGCTCACAGAATTGATTGAGCTCGGTCACAAAATGAAGGAAGAAATGAAGGATATGCAAAGTGAAATAAAGCAAAATATACAGGGAGCTAACAGTGAAGGAAAGGAAGCCAGGACTCAAATCAATGATTTGGAACAAAAGGAAGAAATAAACATCCAACCAGAACAGAATGAAGAAACAAGAATTCGAAAATAATGAGGACAGGCTTCAGAACCTCTGGGACAACTTTAAGCACTCTAACATCTGAGTCATAGGGGTGCTAGAAAGAGAAGAACAAGAGCAAGAAATTGAAAACTTATTTGAAAATACGATGAAGGAAAACTTCTCCAATCTGGCGAAGGTAATAGACTTCCAGGAAGTCCAGGAAGCCCAGAGGGTTCTAGAGAAATTAGACTCAAGGAGGAACATACCAAGGCACATCATAATTACATTACCCAAGATTAAAGATAAGGAGAGAATCTTAAAAGCTGCAAGAGAAAAGGAGACTGTTACATACAGAGGAGTTCCCATAAGGCTATCAGCTGATATCTCAAAAGAAATCTTGCAGGGAAGAAGGGGCTGGAAAGAAGTATTCAAAGTCATGAAAGGTAAGGACCTACATCCAAGATTACTCTATCCAGCAAAGTCATCATTTAGAATGGAAAGGCAGATAAAGTGCTTCCCGGATAAGACAAAGTTAAAAGAGTTATCATCACCCAGCCCTTATTATATGAAATGTTAAAGGGACTCACCTAAGAAATAGAAGACATAAAAAACTATAAGCAGTAAAATGACAACAAACTCATAAGTATCAACAACTGAACCTAAAAAACAAAAACTAAGCAAACAACTACAACAGGAACAGAACTAGAGAAATGGAGATCACATGGAGAGTTTTCAGTGAGGGGGGGAGGGGAAGAATGGGGTGGGAAAGGTATGGGGAATAAGTATAAATGGTAGGCATAAAATAGATAGGGAGATATTAAGAATTGTGTATGAAACAGAGAAGCCAAACAATTTATGTATACAATCCATGGATGTCAACAAAGGGGAGGGGGAGAAAAGGGAGAAAAAGACTGGGACAACTGCAATAGCATAATCAATACTTAAAAAATAAACAATGTTGTCCATTGACAGATGAATTTACAAACAAAATGTGCTATATCTAATTAATGGAATATGATTTAGCCATAAAAAGGAATGAAGTAGTGACAAATATAAATGAACCATGAAAACTTTATGCTAAGTTTTCTTTTTATGCTAAAGAAGCCAGACATAAGAGACCACAGACTGTACAATTCCATTAACATGAAATGTCCAGAATAAGCAAATCTATAGAGACAGAAAACAGAAGCAGGGACTGGAGGATGGGGGAATTGGAGAGTGACAGGTAATGGCATGGATTTGAGGGGGGATGGAAATGGTTTGAAATTAGATAATGGTGATGATTGCACAACTCTGTAAATACATTGAATGGTACGCTTGAAAAGGGTGCACTTAGTGGTATGTGAACTATATCTCAATAAAAATACATAAATAAAAGCAAGAAGCACAACTGTGCCTTTGTATTGTTTACTAGTGTAGAAATGAAGGTGCAGAGAATTAGCTAAATTACCCGAAGTTCGCATCAGAACCTGCACTCTGATCGGCAAATCTGTGTATCTTAATGTACCATTTTTCACTGTGACTACCTGGATCTAACTCAGCCTTCATGATGAAACTCACCTGGTTTCCAGTAAATTATTAAAATTTAACGAAAAATTGGCAGGAACCATTTCCTTACTTACTATGTCAAATGCAGTGACTTAATATCTAAACCTACTCCTGCGACATCAGTTTATTTAGGATCAACTTAAATCAGTACACATTCACAGAATACCGAGCATGAGCCCAGCACTGTGCATGTTGTTAAAAATGTAGAACTCAAGCTCAGAAAGTCAGGGAACTAGAAATGTAGATTGAGAAATCAAGAGTCAGTGGGTACTGGTTAGAGTCCTACAATTGGATAAAGTTGCTTAGGAGGAGGAGTCAAATAGAAGAGAGGAACTAGAATGGAACCCTGGGGACAGATGGTTCAGAACCATCAGAAATCACCCTGCTAGAGACAGGCACAGATAAGAAGCGCTTAGTGAGTGATAGAGGCAGGAGATAATTATCCCTTATGATTTAAAACCTTGTATCTTATCACATTACATTGTTATCTGTTCACTTGACTGCCTCTCTTGGTATTCCCTCAGCTCACAGGTTGCAAACACAAGGCTCAAGGGCCGAATGCAGCCCTCCACCTTGTTTTATCCAGCCCAGCACCTTGTTTCTACCCGGTGGCAGCGTCAAGCTCCATGCCCCTAGTTAAAGAGTAGTTACATTTATAGCCCTAAAATTACATTCAGCCCTTTAAAGGCAACCTTGAGGCTGATGTGGCTCCCCATGAAAATGAGTTTGACACCTCTGCCTTAGCTCCTCAGGTTTCTGCCTCCCTCACTGTAAAAAAGTAATTAGATAATTCACTAGGGCCCTCCAAACTGCCAGATTCCATGAACTTTCTCCACTCTTTTTTCTTTATCACTGCATTGTATTTGATACTGCAAGCAGATCACTACCTATTTTTCTTAATATGTGGGCATAAAAATGGTGCTCCTCTCCTCGGGGCCCAGAAAAGTCATCTCCTAGGCACTGCGCAGCATCCTGCCTTCATGTGTGCTGCTCACCACTCTCTCGCACCCCATCCTCCCTCTTCACCCCCACCTGCTTCCACTGCAGAATGAAGCTCCTTTGTAGCTCTTTGTGATGCTGCCCTTAGGAAGCTCCATAGAAGTTTCTTAGGGATCCCACAAGGAAAGGAAGGGAAGGGAAGGGAAGGGAAGGGAAGGGAAGGGAAGGGAAGGGAAGGGGAAGGGAAAGGTGTCTATAGAACAAAACAATAGTAGGGGGAATGTCCTGACTTCACCCAAACTCATCGCCTCACACAAGCTAGTGGCACCTCTCCTGGCCCTTGCAGGATCCTCCTCCTCTGCTGAGTCTCTAAACATGAGCATCTTCTCTACCCTCATCCTGAGCTATCTCATCTAGTCTCATGTTGTCAACTCTAATCTATTATTTATAATGTATCAATTTATTTTTTTCAGAACTGCTCCCAAGGTCCAATGCCATACATCCATCTCATCCTTATGGACATCTCAAATTCAAAGTGCTGAGAAAAGGAAGTCTTTTTGCCATGACATGTTTTTCTTATACTCCTATCATTTACCTTTAACACAACTCTAAAATTTAAGAATCATTTCATCTTTTTTCTCTCCCAAAATCAATTGATTAGGAAATCATATCCATCCTACCTCCATAACTTATTTTAGATCCTATAGCACCTCATTAGTATACCTCATTTTACATCCTAATTACTTCTCTTATAAAAGGCTGCTATGAACTCCTGGTCTCCCTACCTCCCATAATGCCTTTATTACAATTAAGCCTCCAATGTACTGAAAGAGCAACCTTTCTAAAATACAAAACTGAATATTTAAGTTACTAAATGAAAAAGCTTCAGTAACTAATACCATAGTTCCCAAACTGTGCATCTAGTGACCCTGGGGTACCACAGTGAACTCATGGATTTGGTGTAAGGTATTTTAAATTTTTGAGGGAAATGTAGTAACATCTATTAGATGCCACTATCAAGTCATTTGGACCTAATTACTGAAGGAATGGAGCTATTAGGTATTTCTTTGGTTTTTGGGCAATGTGAAAAAATTACAGAGACAGCAAGGGTGCAATGAACTGAGAAAGTTTCGGAACTTATGGTCTGTGTCTTCAAACCCCTTGGCATGACTTCAGCTGGTCCTTACCCACCTCCCCAGCACAAGCACTCTCTCTGTCATGCCTTTTCTTCTCCCCCAGTCTTTCCCTACAACCCAGCACATAGCCTTGCATCTCCCCAAACATACCCTTCCTGACATCCTCAATGGTTAGGCTTTGCCATCTAAGAGAGGAGAGGCATAGTTTACTCAGGGTCTAGCAAGAGACCCAGCACCCTCAACAGAACACAGGATAAAGTAAAGAAACTGGGGAAGCCACTCTAGAATCCCTACACGAATTGGGTTCTGTATGAGTTAGATTACATGAAGTCATATACATTGCTATTCTTGGAAATTTCATTGTATATACGTGCCAGGCCAAGAAAGGGGGAGAGACCCTGCTCCACATTCGCAATAGAGGTCTATATTTTTCTAGGATGGGAGGTAAAGAGCCAACCAATAGAGCAACAGTAATATTGTTTGTGTTAATGGTGGTACCATCCCTTTTGCTTCCTACAAAGAAGCATGGCACTGGAGTTATATAAACTATTGCTTCTTTTTTTTGGTGTGCCCCACTTTATCATCTCATTCTACAACACCACCTTTGATATTCTTTCACACTTATCTCCTCCAGTAGACTATAAACTTGTGGAGGGCAGTATGCATGCTTCATTTCTGCATTCTCTTCACTTAGTAAAGTGGCGGATCACATAATAAGTGATGAATGGACAGTTCAATGAATAAATTTCAAGGAGGGTGTGGTTGAGCCCCAGAAAAAGCCAAGTAAATTAGAAAAGAAACATTTTCCATTTGATGAGAAAGTCAAGCACCACTGACCACGTTAGTCAAAGACATTTCAAAAGAGTGGTAGGGAGAAGGTGGCTTGCAGGAGCTGAGGGAACTGGCAAAAGCCATTTTCCCATTTCTTTCTTGCTAAATACAACTCCAGTTTTATTCAGGCACTGAGCAGATTCCCTTCCATGTGGAAAGGTGGGCCCAGTCCCTAAACTGTGTCAAAATTCTGGCTAATGAAATGTAAGCGGAAATCCCTTGGTGGAGTACTGTGGAAAACATTACCCTGTTTGACAAGAGTAAGGTTCATGAAGAATATATTTTCTGCCTGCCAGCATGAAGACGAAAACTGAAGCTGTAGTATCCATTTTACAATGATGAGGCAAAGGACCAATGAATTGCAGAGCTCTTATATTACTGAACCCCCAAGAAAACACCAGCAACTCTCTACCTACGGATTCCTTGTCACATAAGAAAAGTAAACTTCTTTAGATTTTCCATTACATTCTAATTGATATAGAAAGAAAGAAAAGAATGATAGGAAAGTATAGACTACTCCTTAATAAACACACTACAGATAATACAGATTGGCAGCTAAAAGACACAGAGATTGTTTGGTAGTATTTGGAAATGCAAGTATAATCAGATTTCAGGAGCCTCTAATGCCAGAGAAGAGACTTAGGATGTACTTTTGTTGTCAATAGAGAGTCATGGAAGGTTTTGGAACTTTCAGATTACTTTGGCAAAATTAGCAAGGTGCACATATACCCAAAGAGCAATGCTTCTGTAACTTTATTTGACATGATTGTATCAGCTTTGCTCACTGTGTGACTCACTTGGTGTGTAAACTCCCTTACTCAGTTTGTAAACCAAGTAAGCAAAACAATAACTATGTTGCTTTCTGATGCTTGTTGAGTTAAAACAAACATGAGGTCTCAAAACAGATGAAATGTTACATCATTTCAGTGCTGCCATGATTTGAATAGCCCCTGTGGAAGTTACAAGTTAACAAACTTCTGTTACTGAAAAGTGACAATGATAGAAATAATCATTGTATGAACTACTGCCATATAAAATAACAAAATGAGACCACATAGATACTTCCAAAATACCAATTCCAGATACTTAATCTGCACAAAGAAAAAGTACACATGCTTAAGTAATAAATCTCGCATGCCAGGCATAAGACTATTAGATTTTTCAAAAGTATTTCCAAATAGTGTGGAGGTTTTTAAGTTGTTCGCTTAAAAAAACATTTAAAATAATTTTATATAAGAATAAATGCTCTTATGCTTATTCGTAGTTTCAAACATGTTTCTCATTTCCCACTTAATCTACTCAGGAAACAAGCTTACAACAGGGAGACACCAAACTAAGGAAATCTCTGCTATGAACGTCATGTAACATTCAAACACTGTACAGGAAAAATACTGGGGAATGGTGTTTATTTTGCCATCATGTAATAATCATCTTACAAAGATTATTATTAACTAAGAAAGAGAAATGTGTCATTTGGGTTTTTTTTTTTACTAGAGATTGATATAAGAGATTTTAAAATACATTATAACAAGCTTATTAAAAAGTATAAAGAGCAGAAAGTGTTAACATCTTGCCATAGTTGCCTCTGATATTTGAATAAAGAGTTGACACCCCCTCTGGACTCCTTCCTATTCACCTTCTTCTTTCTTTCTCTCCAAAAGAAAATCACTTTACTTGAAGTTGATAAGTATCCTTTCTGTTAACAGTAGTACTATATTTTTACTTCATTTGTGTATATTCTTACTTCTTTTATTTATGACATTCTTCATATGTAAATTATTAAATTCTTTATATATGTTATTTTTGCATTCTGAATATTAACCCTTTGTCAAGTACATGACTTGGAAATCTCTTCACCTTTTTCTTTTAGCCTTTTATGATATCTTCTGTCATATACATATTTTTATTTTAATATATTCAACTTATGCTTTGCTCTATGGAATATGCATTTTAATGTTTTAAGAACTCCTGTCTTACACCAACCAAGGTCATGAAGATATTCTCCTTTATTGCCTCCAATGTTTTTAAAGTTCTGTTTTTCTTATTTCGGTTTTTAGGCTCTTTGAAATTTAAATTGTGATGGGGTAAGGTGGAAATATAATTTTATGTTTTATCCATATGAATGTTTATATTTTAAATGAAAGAAAATAAAGGAGGAATTAATCACTCCTTATAATCTGTAAACTTCTCAACATCATCTACCATGTCTGTTTTACACTGTTTTGTTTTCCTTTTTTTAATCCTCACCCAAGGATATGTTTTTTAATTATTGATTTTTAGACAGAGAGGAAGGGAGAGGGTTAGAGGGGGGTGGAGTGGGAGAGAGAGAGACAGAGACATCAATGTGACAGAAATATGGATTGGTCACCTCCTGTGTGTCCTCTGGGGATCAAACCAAAACCTGGTTTATGGGATGATGCTCCAACCAACTGAGCCACCCTGCCAGGGCTACCCTTTTCCTTAATATATTGCCTCAAACATTATTGGTACCCAATGTGTATTTTTTGGATAAATGATATTTTTCTAGTCTCCATTGCTTAGAGTAAGTATATACAAAGTTGTCCATCTATAATAATCTGAGTTGTGCCTTAATTTATTTCCCCCTCAGCAGAAAAATAACAACTTAATAGGATTAACTTGGAATAAGTACTGAATCATCCCAATTAAATTCACAAGTAGGGAAGCTATTTAGTAGCTTCCCTAACTTTGCCCATTTTTAGAAAGTTTGTTGGAGGCAAAAAAAAACTACCTACCCCTCAAGTTAGAGTCATCTTATTTGTCCATCTATCAGGAGAAAAGCATAACAAAAAACTAGATGCTTGAGTTAAAAATACATTTAAATCTATTTTTATAAGACTTATAAGTCAACTATTTGATTCAGAGGAAAACATATGCTACATTCAATTTGATAAACATGTTTTGAATGTAACAATTTACAGATTTAGGCTCCTAATAAGGCCTACTTATACTGGTGGAGTTCTTTCCAAGACCTACTTTCTTCCTCCTTTCTTTCACAAAGAAATAGTCTGAAGGTAAGATATATATGTAACCTAATTTTAATAAAAGATAATTAATAAAAACTAAGTAAGGTCATTCAAAAAAGAAACATTCTAATATTCCTTCAAAGAATACTTCCTTGATACATTAAAAAAATAGTCTCCTTATAAAATTTTGATTTATTTCAAGCATCTCCAAGAGCACTGGAATCACATAAGAAATGAATGTTTGTGTCTTTTGTGGAGAATAAGGTTCTTACAGACTACAGTAAGGAGGTAAACCAGATCATAAGATATAAAAATACCCTGGTAAGTGTGGATAAAGTAAAAAACTCACATACTTGGTAAGATATATACTGGGAAGCAAAATCATTTTATTTTTAACTACTGTTTGTGGGTTCACCTTTTTACCATGAAGAGGCATCAGGGCAGAAAATGGTGTTAGTGCTTTCAGCTTTGTACAGACTGAAGCTCTGCACTTGAAATAGCTTTATCAGCTGGTTCTTTAATTCTGCCCAGCCAAATGAAACAAAAACAAAACAAAAACCAAAAACCTGGTAGTCTCTACTACTGAGATTGAGCACAATCAGGAACTATCGCCTTGTGCTTTATCTTTAATGTAGCAACATATTTCTTATTGCTTCACCGAACACTGCTTAGAGACCTTGAAATTCAGCATCATAATGTACCTAGAGAAACTAGCCCGAGAACCACAGTTTGGGGGAATTAGGTATTCAAAAGCATGTCTCTTTAAGAGTTCATCCTTTGGAAAAAGTTTAGCCTTAAAAACATAACTATGTTAGCGTTTGAGGTTCCCGCTGTTCAAAAGAAAACAAACAAACAAAAAGATTAATATTGCTGTCTTCTTTGCGTGCTTCTCTTAAAAATAGGAAGTCCCCCGGGAAAAGGAGATTCAGAGTCTACACCTACCCAAATCGTGCCCTGCCCAAGCACACTGCAAAAGCAAGGCTCTGAGTTAAGAAAAGGAAAAAGGAAAAAGGAAGGAAGGGAGGGAGGGAGGGAGGAAGGGGAGTCTCTCTGCGTCCACCCGGAGCTTCCCGCCGGGCGGGGGACCCTCGGGGGTGAGACCCGGGGGCGCGGCTGCGGAGAGGACCCGCGGGCGACGAGGTGCCCGCAGATGCCAGGCAGGCGCACGGCCGGCTCGTGAAAGGAGGGTCTCGGATTCTCGGAGGAAGCCTTTCTCTACCAAACCGACTCCGTCCTTAGCCTCCGCGTCCCGACCACCCGCGGCTCCCGGACGCCCACCGAGGCCGGAGTGAGGCCGCGGCGGAGTGCGAGCCCGGAACGGGGCTGAGAAGCCGAGCGCCGGCGACACAAAATGGAGAAAGGAACCGCGCGGGGAGGAGAGGCAGGAAAAGCAGGGAACGGAGGCTGAGAAGAGGAGGGAAGGGGCGGCGGGGCCGACGACACGGGGAGGAGAGCAAAGGAGGGTGACGCTGCCGGACGACGGAAAAGATCGACGAAGGAAGCGACGGAGGAGCGCAGAGTCGGTCCGCGAGTCGCGGCGCCCCGGTCGGCAGCGCCATGTTCGCCTTCCCGTTGCCGCGTTTTGTTGGGTTTTGTTTGCAGTCGGCGGACAGGCGCCAGCACGTTTCTGCAGCTTCAGCGGCTTCGGTCGGACCAACGGGGAGGGACGGAGGACCCGATCGGGGGACGGCCGCCTCGGCCGCGGCCCGGCTGGCCCTCGCCCCTCGCGGACATTACGTTTCTCCGGCCCCCGCGCCCCTCGACCCCCCAGCTCGCCCCCGCCGCGCTCCCGGCCCCGGGGAGACGGCCGCCCGGGTCCCGCGCGGCGCGCGACGGCGCGCAGAGCCCTGCGGCCCGGCGGGAGGGGCCGGTGGTGGGCGCGTGCTGGCCGAGGGGCGGGCGGCTCCGAAGCATCGAGGACAGAAAACGAGAAAGGCAAACGACGCCCGTGGGGAGGAGGCGGAGGGCGCACGCCGCGCGGACCGAGGGGGCGCCCGGGGCCGGGCCCGCGTCCAGCGTGGGGAGAGTGGCCGCGGCCACCTCCATCTGCGCGGGCGGCGGGGGCGGCGTCCTCGGCTCAGCCCGCGCCCGCCTGCCAGGCGCCGGGCCTGGGCCGCCGAGTCTCTCGGGAGAACGTCCCGGGAGCGGCCGTCCTGGAGGCGGTACGCGACGGCAGGCTCCGGGGTGCGATGTCCAGGGATTTCAGGCGCGGGCGGCGTCTCAAAGCTCCCACAGCTTTAAGTTACCCGCCAACGCTGAGCGGCTCACGAAACAGTCCGGTGTTCTCACCTTCGACCCCGAACTTCTCTGGTTTCCGTCGAGTTATTTGCGGGTCTGCCAGGTGTCAGACTCGCGCCCGGAGCATTTTCTGAGTACTCCTCCCCTTTTTCTTCACGGGCGCTGGACATTGTCCTCCTCTCAAAGTCAGTGCTCGAGAGCGCTGGGTTCCCAGCGTCCGCACCCAGGTCGTTGGGTGCGTTGCGCCCGCCGCCCCGGCTCCTCCCGGGACCTGCGAGGCTGGAAGGCGCGGGGCGCAGAGGCAGTGCGCCTGGACCGCGGCCGGTCCCGGCCCAGCTCCCCACGGGCGCGAATGCGGGGCGGCCGCCGCGAGAAAGGCACCAAGGCCGCAGCCCTCGAGCTGTCGCGTTCCTAACAGCGCTGCGCCGAGGGCAGGACCGCGGCCTCCCTCCCGGGGTCTGTCTGTCTTCTTTCTTTCCCCCGGAGGGGTGGGTAGCTTGAGCCTGGAAGAGACGTGCGCTCCAGGCGGTGGGATGGGGCACGCGAAGGTGTAGACTCGAGATAACACAATGGTAGCCGAAACCCACCAGGTCCCGGGGTCTGGGTCAGCGTTTCATTTGGTTTTGCTCCTAGAAGCACTTGAGGACTGAGTTCCACCGGCGCACCACGTCCTCCTATCGTGGCCCACTCGGGCGGCGCAGCGGGTGCGTGTTCTCGGCCTGCGGAGGGCTCGCCCGTCCCCCGGCCCGCCGTCCATCAGAAGCACCACCATCGGAGCTCCTGTGCTGGAGGCGGCAGGGCCCTGGCATCCAGTCACCCCGAGAGCCACGGACGCGCAGGCCCACCTGGGGCTCTGCTTTGGACTTTAGAACCCGACTGTTTTGACTACTGCTGCCATATTAATCGGCCTTTATATTGTGAGATAATATTTAGGTTATTTTTAACAGTTGATCTTTTTCAAAAAGGCGAACTATTTATACGACCTGAAGAGAAACCAGAGCATAACAGTTGGTCTTTTATATCTATCTATCTATCTAGTTTTTTAGACTACAGATTTCCACAAGGAAAACTTGTCTTTCCCAAATGGCAGGTGGGATAAACAACCCAGATGTTTTGTGTTTTATTAGAAAACTTTCATAAAATGCAAATTTCAAAATACTTTACGATTGAACTGTTTTCCCTAAGAGAAAGCTCAACGACTAAGCTTAAACTTCTGTCTGGACATGTTTAGTTAAGGCGATCTTATTCCTGTGTTTGTGTGCGTGTGGAATGCTAAAATCAAATTTTCAAATTTAGATAGCTATGTAATGGTTTTGAATTACCCCACAAAATTAAGTAGTAAAAATATTGACAAACTACAAGGCCTAGTTCACCAAGAAAGTTCCAGCTTTTGTTTCTGGGACAGATAAAAGGGGCTTCAAGAGATTTTAACAATTAAAGGATTCATAGTTTGGAATAGACATTTAACATTTGACAATATGTAAATTTTTAAATGGAGCATTGTCCCTAAGTCTCATGTTTGTATTATGTTTCTTGGAGATACTCAACAGTCTTCTGTGCTTCACTGCTTTATGGGCAAGCTCACATGGAACTTAGCAGATTTCTTTTAACTTGATCATGATTTTTCTTTTTTAAAGAATAAACCCTAAAGCCATTTAGAAAGGGATATTTCATGGCAGCCAAATACAAGGGCAAATAAAGCTTAAAATAAGTTACTTTTTCATCTCTCAAGCACCACCTCCTACAGAAGTAAAAGTTGGGATTGCAGTTTGGTAGGTGCTCTATCCACTCTTAAATCCACCCAGTGAATGCAACTGATTAGTTATTAAGGCCTACTTTTAAAACAAATCATTGTGAAGTAATTATCAAACTCTTAAGAGAAACAGGTTTCTTTTCATGAGTCCATGTGTTAATTAATTTTCAATGTAGAACACAAATCATCACATTACTATATCCCAGTTCACAGCATTTCTTGCGTTACATAGTGCTAGGTGATATGCAATTTGAAAGAACATCTATTTGATAGATTTACCATGTAAAAGAAGGCATGCAAACACTGTCTTAGAATTAAAAGAGGCAGAATTTTAAGTAGAGCTCTTATGCTTTATTCAAAATCCATTTAGAAAGATAAATAATATAAATTACCTTTAGAGAAAATTTTTGACAAGATAATTCTTAGGAAAACTAATTCAGAAATATCCAATATATAATAGTCAATTTGTAACACATACAATCTTTAAAAACTATATTATTATTTTTAACATTATTTATTCATCTATATGCTTTTCATAACCTTAATATTGATAATTTATTGAATATTTTTAATCCTTTATATTTAATATTGTCTGCCTTGTCACATCATAAGTCATCATGCTTTGACCCACTAAAGTATGTCATACTAAATGTATTTTAAATGCTCCTAGTTTGTATTATGAATACCTCAAATTTCAAATATCTGCAATTTTTACATTTTGAAGTACATTTTTAATGCCAGATATTGTTATATGTTAGCACATGACATACATTTAGGTATTTTATTGTAACAGCATCCAAATATAAATGCCTAAAATTAGATATGTTCAACCACTGGAAGCAGCAAAGAAAATAATTTCATTTTGCTATAATTCTTTTGATGTTTTAAAAACATAAAATTAGTTTCCAATTTGCTAAGACCTTATTTTTGTACTAAAATATTAAAAAGTGGTACAATTTACATCCTCTAGCAATCTTGTTCCAAACCACTGCTTTATTAATTATGCTCTTGATTTTGCCTATTAGATACCAAGCATGATTACTTAGATAATGAAATGACATTAAAAATTTTTCTTTTTGTTTGATATTGTTTCTTAATTGTTTTATGAGAAATTGATATAGTTCAGATTTTAACAATTTTAAATTTAAATTAAGATGAACACTTGCATTCATTTATCAAATATGTAGAATTTATTGACTTTGGAGTTCATATGAGCAATGAATGTGTTCAAAATAAATATTGAAATATAGGAAGAACAAGGGTAATAATTCTTTATGTTAACTGAAAATTTAAGAATGATATTATTTTTATTTTAATATCTCTTGCTTCAGGAAAGCTCTATAGGATACTAAATATTCTAAGAAAAGTGTATGTTGTACGGTTTGGGGGGAGTTATCAAGGTAATCATAACTTATCTACATTTGAAAAAAATTTTGTTTTCAGCTAAATATTTGGCAATATGTTCAGTACCTCAGATAATTTATCAGATAATTGTAAAGGCAAAAATAAAAGTGCAAAAAAATATTTATCAGCTAAAATTTTATAATTTTCATGTGACAAAAATTGTATGTAAGCCATTGATCTGAAGTGGTATCAATGAAAATTCTACAAAGTAATACAGAAAAATATACTGCACAGTTGTGTTACCAAATTAAATAATTATTATTACAATAAATGCAATATTTTATGGAAGTCAATAATCTATTACAGTGGTTTTCATATGTTTCTATATTGTATTTTAAATTCTTCATTTTATTACAGTGTAAGTGTTCTGAATTGATTTGTTTTAAAGCATATAGAATAACTAGTTGATTTTGTAGATTAGGAATAATAAGAAACTACTAGAATTCTTGGGTACTAATAAGGGACTAAACACAATGGTAAGAGAATTTCATAAATCAATTATATGCTCCATTTGAAAATTATAAAGCATGATTAACTTACTTGACACCAACACAACAATGTTTTGTTTCTTTACAGAACAGGCTATGGGCTGTTTTCAATTATTGCACTGAAATGCTGTCTTCTAAAATTAACAAATGAATGCATATTTGCATAGTGTACATTGTACTGGAGACAACCTAGAGTGGAGCTATCCAATTGTTTTTCTAATTATATTTTGCCTACTTACATAATTTATTTTCCACTGAGGAACTAGTGATTGCCTAATTATGTTTTTTTTAACTAAGCAACTTGGGAAAATAATCTCTTAGAGTAATGTATTGTCCTTATGATCAGTGTGAAATAAAATTAATCATTTGAAAATGTATCTAGAGAGTGTGATTTTAATTCTTAATTTAGAATATTGAGCATAAAATACAGTAGTTATGTTGTATCTTTTGCCATGCCCTTCCTTACAAAGACACAATAAAAATGGAAACATATACACAGATGATTAAAATAAATATTTTCTGGTTATGTGAAATGAAGGAGAGTTTTATGTGACATAGGGTTTAGTGCAGAACTCTTGCCTGTCTTTCTCCCAGGTGGAAAAAGCAAATTGCTACTTGGTAAAATTTTAAGGGCAACTGCAAGAAGTGAATCCTTGTTTCTTATTTATTGATGCTGTCAATATTTTTATAGTTTAAAAGTTAGAACCTAGGTAAATAAATACTGCAGAGAAAGTTACAGGACACTGAATGATTAATATGAATGGTGAGAACTTGCAGGGGTGAACCAGACAGAGAAAGGGCTAAGGATAAGAGACTGTTGAACAGAGAGAAACTTTTTTGTCCACAATTTTGCCTGGTCAAAGTTAACTAACCTGATAATGCCCCATTTAACATTAGCATTTAATGAGCTATAATACACTTCCTTTTAAACCATACATCGTATCTAGGCAATTAAGGTATCAGTGCAAGATATAAAGGAAAAATGAGTTAATTTGATATTTCGGGTGCAAATGACTTAAATGTAAAATGCTTAGATCATTAAAGTCATGTCTATAAAATAAAAACTAAAATATTAGTTGTATTATATATTTGACAGCCAGATAATTTATTTGTCCACATAAATCAAATTAAGTAGATGACTGATAAATTTCAGCTTTACCCTGAGCTGTATTCATACATATCATGACTAAAGACAGTCTCTTGAGTTTTGTGGTAGATTTTAAGCTTTTGTCTATTGATTATATTAATGATGATTTCCAGTGTGTGGAAATTGGAATATTTATCAATTAAATATCAACTGTTAAGATAGCCAATCAATCATGTAATGGTTCAGTTATTTCGGACATAAACCAGTTTTAGATATTTTTTTCTAGTCAAGTGATTCCAACCCATTCAAGATTCTATACCAAAAGCTGTATTTAGCAATTTTCAGGAAACAAATGAAGGTTAATGGATCATCAGTAATTAAGTTTAGTTTCATCATTTAAAGTTAGAAAAATGAATTGTTGGTCAAAATGCTAATCACCTAAATGTTAACTATATTTATGTCCCTTGTTCTTAAATATTGAACAAATATCAACTAATCATTGAGTTGCCCCAAATCAAAAAATATTGAAATTTAATTTCTAGTCAATTTGTTTATCATTCATAACAGATTATCCTGGCTTGCAATTCATTAACTTAGTGATCAATGATGTGTTTCAACAAATTAACTCTTTAGGTTTGAACAACTGGAAACCATTTATCAATGGTGCAGCATTTCCTAATATTAATTCAAGAGGTTTAGAGATTTATTGTTGATTTTGAAAGCTGATGCATTATGATTGGTGAGGAATTGATTAGCTTGTATCCCAGACTCTGATAGAAAAGTACACTTTCAGATCCATTCAGGCAGTAAAGGACTGCAGACTCTTTCGTATCTAGTTATCCGCTTCCTGACTCCAATTTTAATAGCCTGTGAGTGTTGCCACTCTCATCTGACTTGATTCTGGTGTCTTATTTTGTGATTGCAGGCTGGATGTTTTTCTCCTATTTTCCTAACTTTGACTTGACAAGTAAACTAATTGTGTTTGTCTGTTTTTGAAAAGATCCTTATCTGTTTCTCTGATCACAACCTACCCAGCCCAGTGAGTGCTAACACAATGGCTCAGCAAGCAGCCAATGCTATTTTTCCTGATAGGATGAGCACCAAACCACCTAGCCTCCTGTAAGCTGTTGACTGTTTCCCTCTCAGCTGTGCCTGTTGTCTTATTGTTTAGGAATGTCTTATTGTTTAGATGTAGCTGTGTGCTTCCATCAGAACAGATCAGGAAAAATCTCACCTTTGCAGCGCTTCACAGTTGTGCCAGGGTATCCCCTGATTACCTATATTAACTAGATGGGTGAGTAATATTTTTTCAGTGTTCGTTGCCAAAGATGACCTTCCAATCAGTTTATCTGAGAAGCTAGCCAATTAGTCCATCTTCAGTTAAAAGGAACTAATCCCACTGTCTCACTTCTTGGTCAGCCCCAGCAATGGCTGGATACTTGTCTTCTTCAAACTAGACCTCCTGTGTATGGAACATGAAGAATGTGAAGGCCTTGAGGAAGGCCTCAGCCTCCCTGGCCTTGTCTTGCTTAAAAACTGTGGAGAACACCATGACACTGTCTTCACTGGTATCAAATCCCCTACTCCTGGGCCTCTGCCTTTTTTTGGCCCTGTGACAACTTTTGCTAAATCCCAGCACATCTGCAAAGCAACTCCACCAGCCATGCAACTGTAGGGAACCAAAACCAGATTGTGTTCTGCTTAGAAGTTGAAATCAATGTTGGTAGTTTAACTTATCATAACGTTTCCTGCAAAACAGTTCTCTGTTTTAACTGATACCTAACTACAGTTGACCCTTAGATAACACAGGTTTGAACTGTGTGGGTCCACTTATATACCTATTTTTTTTTCTATAAACACTTTATTTCTTTCTAGGGCGCTGACATAAATGGGTGGTAGGGCCTAATCTTAATACTGAGTATTCTACTTTCTCAAAGATTGGGTTTCTCCCTCTTACTTTCAGATGTGCTCAGCTATAATTTATTCAAGTAGAAATATGGTAAATATCTACCTATAGGTTGTTTTAAAAATTTTACTTTCCTAACATCTAATGTAATTTCATTTATTCCTTAAGAAAAGTTTATAAGGAGGTGAGGGGGCGGGGTTTGAGGTGGAGGGGCAGGGAAATAAAAAAAAGAAAAGTTTATAAGGAGGGTATAATCAAACCTATTACACAAACACAAGCATTTGTTCTCAGCTAATATAACAATTCACAGCACTAATCAACCCTCTTAGATTGGCACTACAATGGCTAACATTTTTTCCTACATTATTGGTCTTCTTTCTGCCTCTCTCTTCTTTATCTTGAATCTCAAAGATTAATATCCTTAAGACAGCAGGGTCCTGACCCTTTTCTTTACTCTCTCTACTCTCTTTCTCTAGATGATTCCCAAACATTCTCATAACTTCTATTGTAACTTGTACATCTACAATGACAACACTTATACCTCTATTGAAGACCTCTTTGAGCGCCAATTTATACATCCAACAGTCTACTTGGTATCCACTTTTGGATGATTCACAGGTATCTAAAATTATATAATATATCCAAAACTGAATCCTTGACTGTCTGTTTACAAATCTACTCCTTCCTATTGTCAATGAATGGCATCAACCTTTATCTAGTTGCTCAAGTCAGCAAGCTGGAAGTCATCCTTTTCTTAAAATGCCTACATCCAATCTATCATCAAATTCTATCAATTTCACTCCAAAATGTCTCTCTTCTTTCTATTTTTTTCTCTATTTGCACAGCTGTCGTATTAGTTTAAACCATCATTAATTTTTTTCTGCATTACTTGATAACTTCCTAAGAGGGTCTTCCTTCTACTTTGCCTCTAAATCTGTTCTTCATCCAGCCATTGTAATTCTTTTTTTCTTTAATTTTTGGTTAAATTCTTACAGACAAGTTACAGAAAAGTACACAAGTCATGAATATACAACTTAATAATTTTCCAAAGCCTGAACATACTTATTGAACCAACACACAGGTCAAAAAATAGAACGTTATCAGTACCGAAGAAACCCCCCTCAGAATCCCTCCCTGTCATTATCTCCACCAAAGTAACCTGATTTCTTTTGCCACGGATTAGTTTTGCCCATTTCTGAACACTATATAACTGGTATCAACCAGTTTGAAACATAAAACCAACTATAAGACTACTGCCTAAACCCTTCAAAGGCTTCCTTTATACTTAGACTAAAACACAAACATATTACTGTGGCCTACAAGTCCCAACACAATCTGGTCTTCAGATACTTCCTCAAGTGCAAGTTCTATGATTTCCCATTTGCCCAGTATGCTCCAGCTCATCTGGTCTGGTTTTAATTCATTAAATATGCCGTATTCTTCTTGACTCAGTGCCTTTGCTGTTATTTGCTGTTTTTTCTCCTAGAAAGCAGTCCCAGCATGGATGTTTTCTTCTGACGTCTAGATTCTCGCTTAGCATCACCTCTCCAGAGAAACAGTTCATGTCCACAGAATCTGATACAATTCTCCTTTCCTCCTGCCTTAGGAGGAGGCTTCTGTGAGTATCTGGAATGGCTCAGATCTCTTGGGCTTGGCCACCAAAAAAGGTATAGGAGATTTTTTTCTTTGTTTGCTTTAGCAGCTGTGCACACATTCCATTTATGGGGGTATTTAAATTGGTTAAATTTGGTTTAAAAAGGAAGCTGGAAGAATTAGAAAAGAAGTACCAAACAGAGGTAGCAGAATCTGAAAGGCCTGCTCTGCTGTCTTCCAGGAGGCTAGATAAAGCTTCTCCCTTAGCACCTCACTTATCACCTATTTTAGATTCATTGGTGGGAAAGGGCGCTATAGCCTTCTCTTTTAAAATGCAAATATTAAGTCCATCAGTGTGTGAATAACTATGGTTATATTGTAGTGGAGAGCACTGGGCACCTGACAGGCAGATAAGTGTCTGGGAGAGAAGCAGACTCTTGCCTATTTGGCCATTTTCCCCAAGACCTAGGTGGCAGATTCCTGGTGGAAACTGTGTTCTATACAAATTGAAGCACTCATCACCCTCTATTAAGCGTGTTTATTCCCATTTGTGTGACTTGAACTTAGACTTCTTGGAATTCCACCTTACCACATTCCCTCAGGTCTCCTCTTACTGTGATCAAATGGTTTCACACTGTAAATGGCTGCCTATGTGCTATTGAACAGTCATTTGGGAGGAAGGGAAGTGAAGTAAGGAATGGGGATGGGTAGTGGGCCAAGAACACTGACCAGTGAAGAACACTCATCCTTGGGGAAACGGATACAAAGTTGTCCTCTATAGGTGGCCACAGTGCTATGCTGTCCAGTGCTGTCAGGCAGGCCCCTGCAGGGTGCCCCCTCCTGGACCACAACACCTTGCCCAGGGTCTGTGAAATAAAGAGGCAAAAATATTTTCCTTGGAAATTGTTCGAACAGATGCTCCAGTTCGAATAGGATTTTTGAATGAAGTACCTCATGAACCCTCAGGGTTTGGGTTCATATTGGAGAAAATAACGTCCAGGGTAATTCGTATGAAAGTAGTGCATGCTCCCAAAATGTTTGCTCTCATGTACCATAGGCTTGGAGAGAGCATAAAAGTGATCATTTGTTTATAATAATATTAATTATATTATGATATTTAACTATTGATTATAATCTAATGTATAAAATATATTAGACTTTTGTTACTGTTTGAGTTTCAGTTGGGCTGTTTTCATTTTGAATGACAGACACTGACTCAAGTTACTTCACCTAATTGAGGTATGACTTGCAAGGGGACAGAAACTTCATGGAAAGCAGCTCTGCCCTGGTGTCGGCTAGAAAGGTTTGCTCATCTCCTGGGTGTCTCTGGTGTTGGCTATTTGAGTTATCTTGCCATTGCTGCAACAGAGTTCCTCCTCAAGCCTCCAGATAGTGGTGATGGTGTGTGTATGTAGGGGGTGAGGGGCTGAAGGAATATTCCACCATCAGGCCTGGTTCTCTGTGCTTAAGCCAGTACCTTGACTTGTGTGTGTGTGTTTTTTAATCTCATTGAAATATTTTAATAATAGACCATGAATTATGATATTTGCCATAAGATATTTTTTGTGAAAGTTGTTTATAAAATTAATGAATGTCTCTTCTATCTTTTTTAAATTGAGTTTATTGGAGTGACATTGGTTCATAAAACCATACAGTTTTTAAGTGCACAATTCAATAAAATATCTGCACACTGCATCATCCACTGACTGCCCCAAGCAACTCTCCTTCCACCTTCATTTATCTCCACTTTGTCCACCTCCACCTATGTCCACCCCTTTTTCCCTCTGGTCATCACCACACTGTTGTTTATGCCTATGGGTTATGCACATATGTTCTTTGGCTAATCCCTTCACCTTCTTTCATTCAGTCCCTGGTCCTCCTCTTCTCTGACAGCTGTCAGTCTGTTCCATGTGTCCATGCCTCTGTTTCTATTTTGTTCTTCAGTTTATTTTGTTCATTGGATTCCACACATAAGTGAGATCATATGGTATTGTCTTTCTCTGACTGACTTCTTTTCATTATCTTTTTTCATTTTTAATTTTTTTAATTTTAATTGTTGTTCAAGTACAGTTTTCTATCTTTTACTCCCATCCCAGCCCACCCCCTGGCTTATTTTTTCTTAGCATAATAATATGAAAATAGCCCAAGTATCCATCAGTAGATTCGTGGATAAAAAAGCTGTGATACATTCACACAATGGAATACTATATGGCCATAAAAAAGATGAAAATCTTACCTTTTGCAACAGCATGAATGGACCTGGAGAGTATTACACTAAGTGCCTTGACTTAATTTTCCTGTTAGTATCTCCTAGGAGCTCTTATGACTTCATTCTCCCTCATAACTTTCAATCTTCACCTTCTGCAGCAGATTGGTTCATTCATTTAAAGTTCTCCACTTCAAATTCCTCCAGGAGAGACAAAAAGGAGGGGGGAAGAAATAAAGAGAAAGAACCTGAATGACCTGTTCTCTCTTTCAAGCCTAGTTATGGCATGGGTCTCAAGCCAGCCTCAGAATTTACTGTGCTTTCAGCTGGGGCTGGGACATGAGTTGAAGGAGATCATATAATATGTGTACCTAAAGTCCACCCTTTCAGGAGGTATGGGGGTAATCCATCTTCCTTAGAAGCAACTGTAGTTGCAGTAAGCAACATATTTGGTATTCCTAGTATACTCTCATCAACAAAAAGAAAGTCTTAACAATGAAAGTAATAGGTATAAAACATACAAACTAATCTTTCTTTTTTACTTGATGTTTATATACATATACATATACATATACATATACATATACATATACATATACATATACATATACATAAAATGGTGGTAGATATTTTTATTTTTTAATATTTTTATTTACTTATTTTTAGACAGAAGGAAAGGGAGGGAGAAAGAGAGGAAGAAAACATCAATTTGTGATTGCCTCTCACATGCCCCACACTGGGGACCTGGCCCACAACCTAGGCATGTACCATGACCAGGAATTGAATGATTGAATGGCGATCCTCTGGTCTGCAGGCTGGTGCTCAACTCACTGAGCCACACCAGCCAGGGCTAATGATGGTAGATAATTTTTAAAGAATACATTTTTCAAAAAAAACAAAGAAAGAAAGCTCTGGTCTGGAATGTTTATTTGACCCAGCTATGGTGTATTATCCTGCTGATTCAAGAAATTAATATATTCTTTCAAAGTATTAGTATTATAAGAGTCTATTCCTGCAAGCTATAAAAAGCAGAACATAATGGTTGGTGCAAGGGTTGAGTTTTATACACCTGGACTTTGATAAAAGGGAAGGCTGTGATGATAAGGCTTTGGAGAGGCTGTTTTATGTTCATCTACAGTATTCATAATAAATGTTAAGTATTTACCAATCCTTTTCCGTGTTATTTAACATGAGTTGAATCCATTTTCTTCCCTTAGGCTCAATGGAAAACAGGTGTCAAGGAAGCAACACGAATATGTTTTTATTGTTCTTAGCTGTATCTACAGTGATGGGAGAAAGAACTTTTCCACATTCTGAATGAAAACAAAATTATATATTTCCATTAATAGTATCTAGACAAAAACTGAAAAACTGTCTTTGGTTCTTCCATCCCTTACCTCCTTTTTTCCAGTTAACACATCAACCAATCCTGGTGGTTCTACTTCCAAAATATATCCTGAATTCTACTGCTTCTTTCCATCTTCACAGCTACCACTTCTGTCCCAGGCTAGACTGCTGTAATAGGCCCTGTATTAAGAACATATTCAGTAGCAAACAACAGAAAACTCAACTGTGGTAGCTTTGACAAATAAGTTTATTTGTCTCATAAATATAGTCCAAGGGTAGGCGATCCAGATCTGGTGCAACAGCTCAACAATGCCATCAGGACCCAGGCTCTAGAGATCTTTCTTTTCTATTATCCTTAGTATATTGGCTTTCATTCTCATGCTTGTAACCTAATGGTCTGACACAGCTGTTACATTGCCAGGCATTGTATCTGTGTGCCAGACAGGAAGAAGTCTATGGATGGAGAATAATTTCCTTCAGAAGTTTTGTCTTTTTATTCCCTTCCTTCCCAGGAAGGGAAGTCCTTGCTAGAAGACTACCTTTTACATCTCATCAGTTAGAACCAGATGTCATATTTATTCTTGAACTAATTAATATCCAAAAGGCTAAAATTGCTGAGGTAGCTACTATAGACTTGTTTACATAGTATCTAATTTTAACCTTCTTCTACTGTGCCTTCCTGTACAGGTGAGACTGGAATGATATAGACTACATTTCCAAGACTCCCTTGCAGCTAGGGAATGAAGAGAAGTAAGAAAAGGAAGGTACAAGCTGTCATTTTTGCTGGTGTCCTTTACCAGAGGTAGGGTGGTTCTGGAATGATTAAAGAGGCACTTCTTTGCCCCTTTTTTATAAAATAACTTGAATCATTATTATTCCACTAGGTGTTGGATTTAGCCTTTTTTGATTTTGGTCTCCTATTTTCTCAATAAAGGGTATTACAATGATAGGTAATCCATAATAAAGCACTTTATGGCATATTTGGTTTCCTCACACTTGATTATCTGTACTTAGAATAAGATAAACATCTTTGGTCTCAGAACCACAAACTGCTGGGCTTTCCCAAAGGCACTGGCCATTAATGTTTGCATGATTTTGATGGTGGTATGATTTTTCTAAATCATCTGGAATCTGGGAATTGTGGCCAACGGTAATTTCTTTTTCATCTTGACTATTTAAAAGCTTTAAGCCTAATGGTTAGCTTTTTTCCTAAAAGTATAGTCTTCATTGTACATATTTCATGTACTAGCTTCACTCCTGATCCTATCTTTTCTACTCTTTTTCCTTTTTCTTGATTCCTTTATTTTCATTTCATTCTGTTATATCTTTTTTCCACAGTACAGAAACCCTTTTTGAAAATAGGATTATAAGAGTATGTCTATAAACAAGAAAAACTATCAAGTAAAGACATTTGATCTCCCATATTAGAAAAACTATCAATATACTAGATATAAAAAGTAAAAATTGTGGCTAAAGATTTCATAGCTATAAAATAACTTTTTTAGAATATTTTAAATTAATCCCAAACAGGAGTCTCTGCTTTGTTCCTCATAAAAAAACTGACTTCCATATGTTCACCATAAACTGGTGAGTAGGATGAATATAAAAGATGAATGCTCAGTATTGACCTTAATTCTCGCTATAGTAATAAGAACTTCACACACTTAGACTTGAACTGGAAGTGTTTGTTAGCAACACTTTAGAGAAGATAAATGCATATAAAAATGTTTTAAACATTGATAGACAGTATAGCAAGGTGAGAAACTCATACCAAAATGCCAGTGGTATTTCCTGAGATAATTTTAAAAGGGACCCTAGCCCAGACAGTGGAGTAAATTGTGGACAGCCAGGAGTGTCTGCTCTGCAACCCTGTACATTAGATTGCGGAGCTATGCTCCAGACCAGAAGCTTCACAAGGCACCATTTTCGAAGTTGGATGATAATATTCTTCAGAGCCTCTAGGTGATTCTACTGCTGCCAAATCAAAATCATAAGTGGCCATCCAATTAACAAATTCTAGAGTGTATTAATGTGTATTCCCATCCCCATCCTCAAATCGAATCCACTCTGAAAAGCATTATCAGCATTTAGCATATTTAAAAGACTAAGCTGAAGGTAATTTACAAGGAGAACTGTAACGTTTTGAGTTTGAGAGCACTATTGAGTAAGTGCTTAACCTGTGGGAGCACTCCCTCCTTAAAATCATTCCTTGGCTCACCAATGCATTCACAACAAAGTCCAAAACCTTAGAATGATGTGCAGAACTCTTTATGAACCCTGCTTTCCCTCCCAGCTTCATCTCTGGTCATTTCCCACCTTGTAGCCTGAAAACATCCAGCTGAGCTGAATTACATGTTGCCCCTTAGATATGCCACATGCTCTTCTGCCTCTAGGCCCCCGCACAGCCAGGACCACTAACCTGCCTTCCCTGTCCATTCTTACTGCCTAATGACTCTGGCTAGCATCTCAGGACCTGTCTCAATCTTCACTTAAACCAGGGAACCTTCTTTCACACATTTTTTTTTTTAATGACACATAGTCATTAAAAAAATGACTGAGTTGAAGCCTGTGCACTCTTTGTCTCCAACTGTAAGTTCCTTGCTTATCATTGTATCCTTAGCACCTGGAATATTGCCTGGGACATGGGAGTGCTAGATACACAATTGTCAAATGAATGAAAGTTATTAAAAAAGAAATAATGCATCTGAATGGGTAGTTTTATTGTGTTTGGAAAAAAGTACTCATTATCTTCTGGACATTAATTCCTGTTCTGTTGACATTCTTGTTTCCTAATAACTACTCAAAAAAAGTGTTAGCCAACTTAATAATCCTACTACTTGTATTTTTATCCTATGTTAAAGTTATGAAAACTTCAAAGTAGCTTAAATAAGAGCATTATAAATAAAATATTCATTTTAAGAATGGAAGTACTCCCCAAGATTGGTAATTAAATTATAACATGAAAAAATATTAGCAATTTTTTCCTATAAAATGACCTAGTCATGTTCTTATCATATAAATAGGTGGTTCTCTTTTGAGCTGTAAATAAAAATATTTAGAACAAAAGTTGCCACTGTCTTTGCTTTGACCTCATGATGATGATGATGATGGTAATAATTTGCATTGGATTTTTATTGTTGCTCAAAGCACAGTTGTCTCCATTTTCATCCTTCCACTACCCCCCTGCCCCACCCATCCCCACCTCCCACCCTGGATCCTACCCTTCTTTGGCTTTGTACATGTGTCCTTTATACATGTTCCTTGATGAACCTTCCCATTTCCCCTGTTATTCCTCCCCCATCCCCTCTGGTTACTGTCAGTTTTTTCTTTATTTGAATGACTGGTTATATTTTGCTTGTTTGTTTGTTTTGTTGATTAGATTCCACTTATAGGTGAGAGCATATGGTATTTGTCTTTCACCACCTGGTTTATTTCACTTAGCATAATGCTCTCCATCTCCATCCATGCTGTAGCAAAGGGTAAGAGCTCCTTCTTTCTTTCTGCTGCATAGTATTCCATTGTAAATAGCTCTGCTATGAACATTGGGGTGCATAGGTTCTTTTGAATTGGTGTTTCAGGATCCTCAGGGTATAATCCCAGCAGTGGAATTGCCAGGTCAAAAGGCAGTTCCATTTTTAGTTTTCTGAGGAAATTCCGTACTCTTTTCCATTGTGGTAGCACCAGTCTGCATTCCCACCAGTGGTGCACTAGGGTTCCCTTTTCTCCACAACCTCTCCAGCACTTGTTGTTTGTTGATTTGTTTATTATGGCCATTTTGACTGGTGTGAAGTGATATCTCATTGTGGTTGTAATTTGTATCTCTCTGATGGCTAGTGATGCTGAGCATCCTTTCATATGTCTCTGGGCCCTCTGTATGTCCTCCTTGGAGAGGTATCTATTCAGATCCTTTGTTCATCTTTTAATTGGGTTGTTTGTCTTCCTGGAGCGGAGTCATGTGAGTTCTTTATTTATTCTGGAGATAAAACCCTTGTCTGAGGTATCATTGGCAAATATATTTTCCCATATGGTTGATTCCCTTTTCATTTTGCTGATATTTTCTTTAGCCATGCAGTAGTTTTTTATTTTGATGAAGTCCCATTTGTTTATTCTTTCCTTTATGTCCCTTACTCTAGGGGACATACTGGTGAAAATACTGCTGTGTGGAATATCTGAGGTTTTCCTCCCTATTTTCTCCTCTAGGGCTGTTATGGTGTTGTGACTTATATTTAAGTCTAATTTACATTGTTAAATGTGTACTAGGTGCCAGACCCCTTAAATGAATTTTCTCACTCAATTCTCACAACAGTACTATCACTACTTCTATTAAAAAATGAAGAAATGAGTTTTAGGTAAGTTAAATGAATTTTTCAAATTTACACATTTAATAACTGTTATAGTTTACACCAGAACTTAGTGTCTTTGTTTTTTGATTTCTGGAAAACTAAATCTCAGGTTAAGGAATATAAGATGCTATGACTGAGTTTTGGTGATTATATAGCATTACTAGTGATGGAACAGAATATGGTCTAAAAGTAGTCCTGATACATTCTATATTATCTTTCTATTGCTGCATAACAAATTACTCCAAAACTGGGCAGCTTAAAACAAACATTTATTATCTCACAACTTCTGAGAGTCAGGAATCTGGGGGCTGCTTAGCTGGATGGTTCTGGTTCAGGGTCTTTCATGAGGTTTCAGTCAAGCTGTGGTCCAAGCTGTGGCTACAGTCATTTCAAGGTTCCACAGGGGCTGAAGGACCCACTTCCAAGCAGCCTTGTGTGGGTGTTGGAAGGCTTTAATTCCTTGCAAGATGTTTGGCTGAGGGCTCCAGTTTCTCCTTGCCTGTTGACTAAAGGTCTCTCTTTGTTCTTTCCTTATAGCAGGGCAGCTCACAACATGGAAGCTGGCTTTCCTCAGTGAGGGATCTAAGAGAGAGAGCAAGAAACAGGTGACTTAAGAGGAAATCAGTAGTGTTGTAATACCTGATTTTGGCAGTAACACACCATCTTCTGCTGTATTTTATTCATTAGGAATGAGTCTCACAGTTCTGCCAAACTCAGGGGTTACACAGGACATGAGGACCATAAGATGGGGGTTTTCAGAAGCTATCCTGGTTGTCTACCACCCAGGCTTTAATATGCTACAAAGGTATGGGTGTCTTGGTTTCATTCCTGAGTTCCAGGTTTCCATATATTAGTGTTGGCTATTTCTCTTTATTTAAATGAAAACAAATTAGGTTAAACTCAAATGACAAATCTCATCTTTGTAAAAAACAAACAAACAAAAAAACCCCATTACTAGAAGACAAGATTGGAAAGGTAAAATAAAATTTAAAATATCTATCTACCTATTTATTTATCTTTATTTTTATTTTTGACACTATTATAGATGTCTCCATTTTCTCCCTTTATCCCCCTTCTCCCAGCCCCCAATCCCTCTTCCCTCTGGCCATTATCACACTGTTATCTATGTCCACAGGTCATGCATATATATTCTTTAGCTAATCCCTTCACCTTCTTTCATCCAGTCTCCCCTCCCCACTCCCCCTGACAGCTGTCAGTCTGTTCCATGTGTCCATGCCTCTGTTTCTATTTTGTTCATCAGTTTATTTTTGTTCCTTAGATTCCACATATAAGTGAGGTCATATGGTATTTATCTTCACCTGTCTGACATTTCACTTAGCATAACACTCTCCAGGTCCATCCATGTTGTCACAGAAGGTAAGATTTCCTTCCTTTTTCTGTGTAACATTCTGTTGTATAAATGTACTACAGCTTTTTATCCAGTCATCCATCGATGGGCACTTGGGCTGTTTCCAGATCTTGGCTATCGTAAATAATGCTGCTATGAACATAGGAGTGCATTAAACACCATTCTTTCAAATGGTGTTTAACTCATGGCATTAGATTCCTAATAAGTTTCTTAGCAAATACCACATTTTCTTCTAATACAGTTCAAATGTAGGTCCAAGCTATATAAGCCCACATAGAAGACCATGCGAATAAGCAAAGAGCACTTAAAAACTTTCAAGTGTCAATTCCTGAAGATCGTCGTGTGTCTCCAGTATTTCCCCTTTATTGCTGACAAATTTCTAAAATCACTGAGACAAATATGCCAGAGACTCCTTGGGGATAAAATGATGAACACATATTTAAGATCAATTTAAGAAAAATTGTGTTACTGACTTATACAATACAACTAGTCATTTTTAGAGTCTTGTAAATCAGTTGTTTTAAAAATACAATAAATATATACTTTAGACTTAGTGGTTAAAATGAAATGGTGGTATTTCCAAATTTTAAATCAATTTGAAATGTTATATATTTCCATGCTTGGAAATTTAGTCTGCCTCTACATTGTTTTAAATTAATACCTTACAACACCATCACTATAATAATTAATCATTTGCTCTGCAAGTTTGTTAATGACCATGACCAAAACCTTAAAATGCTGATCTGAAATGGCATGAATCTTATTCATAAATGTGGCTGTATGGTCTCCTAAAGGACTATAAGATGTTTGCCCTTGACTTATTATAAGGTGAAAATTATATATGCTTCTGACTTTTTCCAGTTAATCAGAAATTTATAATTGCTAACTGACATAAAAGTTTGACCCATAAATGCTAAAATCAAAGAATAATTCTTTTCTTCTTCCTATTTCTGAAAACTTGTATTATATGTTAGCATAATTTTTTTCCAGCAGTTAAATTCTTAACAGCACTGTAAATGACATATATACTTTGCAACTCCAGAACAGTAACTATTACATAGTCAGTGTTGATTGCTTTTCAGACTTGATCTGTGATCTCCAGAGGTCAAACTTAAACAGACTTTTCCAGGCTCATAGTAGAAATTTGCTAGTTTTATAATAATATTCTTTCATAATAATGTTATAAATTTATACTTAGTCTACTATATAAGGAAAATAAAATATTCTCTCCTTTTTCTCATTTAATTAGATATTCATCTTCTATAAAAGCTATAAAAGTTTCACAGTCATATTTTGAAAACAAAAAGAATTATATGTTGAACACTTTGTTTTTAATAGCCAATAGAGTGAAGCCTCATTAATTTGTATCTTGTATATTCTAAGTTTGTTGCTACTCTTACAGTTATTATAAGTATATTTTCACCTCTGCATGCTCTATTAAAAGGGTTTATAAATATATATGGAATGCAAATTAGATACCACAAGAGAATGTTTTTACACTTAAGATCATAAATGTACTAGGACTTTAGAAGTATTTTATTCTGCAGCACTTATTCATCAGTATTATCGCATCATAACCCTGGTTTATGAAGGACTGCTGTCCAGCAATCTTTATCAGGATAGCCCTGACAGATGTGCTTGTTTGCATCATATTGTAGTCTTCTCACTAGTTCACTTATCCTTTCTCACAATCAATTTCACTTACTTGGTTTTATTTTTTCCAAAAATTTGAAGGTGTATTATTATTCAATATAATACACCTACATTAAATCAGAAATTTGCAAAATGCTCCATTTCAGACAGAAGTGGATTATTAAGCTTCTCTAAAGAGTGTACAACTAAAAGTTTCTTAAATTGTTCCCAATTTATAACTCCAAGTTAATTTTGTATGTTAACTGAATTTTCAAAAGAGAATTATCAATGTGTCTTTTAATTTTCATTGCAGAGAGAGAATTGTCCCAGAACCACCTTAAAATGGAGAGATATAAATAGATAGGTATTCAGTTCATTTCAAAGTGATACAAAAAACAAAATTAGATGTATAGCTGGACACATTATATAAATATATTTTCAAAAAAAAATAAGAAAAGCGCCCTGGCTGGTGTAGCTCAGTGGATAGAACCTGGGCCTGTGAACCAAGGGATCGCGGTTCGATTCCCAGTCAGGGCACATGCCTGGGTTGCAGGCCAAGAGACAACCACACATTGATGTTTCTCTCCCTCTCTCCTTCCCTTCCCCTCTAAAAATAGATAAATAAAATCTTAAAAAAAAGAAAAGAAATTAGTTTACATTCCACTCAGAGTTATAGAAAATAATTATGTATCCAATCCATCCACTAATCAATAAGTGATTATTGAATATCTACTATATTCTTAGCCCTGAGCTAGGTTGCTATTTGGTGATTATATAATTATTACTAACCATAATTAAATATAAATACATGTATTTCTGCATTCAAAGAGCTTATAATTTAGTTGGGGTTATAACATTAAAACAACACAGATAATTTTAAATGGAACTGAATTAAAAGAAAAATTGTACATTATAGATTCAACAGAAGCTCAGAAAAGAAAGCAATTAGTAAATGTTGGTGTATTCAAGTAAAACTGGAGAAGGGGAACTTTGAGCAAGCAGTTAAGAGATGACTAGGATTTTAGCAAGGAACCTAAAGTGTATTTTTAGGAAGCTTTTCACCAATGACTTATAATTAATTAAGTAATTATGAATGTCTTTTTAAGCAAAGATGATGTTAAAAGATGGCAGCAAGAAAGTAGAACCTCTTAGGTTTCGTATGTTCAAGTTTAGTTATATTGTTTTCATTCCACAAGGAAGAATAAAAGTTAGGAAAAAAATAAACATTAGGAGAATAAGGTCAAAAACAGATGGGCCCTGGCCAAGTAACTAAGTTGGTTGGAGTGCTGCCCCAATAGGCATGGTTATAACGAATGCATGGATAGGTGGGGCAGCAAGTCAATGTTCCTCCCTCTCTGTCTCTCCCCCCATTCTTCTCGCTCTCTAAAAAAAAAAAAAAAAATTAAAGCCCAAAACAAAACAAAAACAAAAAACTCTCAAAAACAATAGGTGGGAATAGAGTAAGAAACTACTTCCACAATTTAATAAATATATCGACTGAATGCCTTATACTTGTAAAATATGAATTAGGAAGCAATCAAATAAAACAAAACAAAAAATCAGCTCACGTGTCCAAGATTACAGGATAATAGAAGTGTTAAGAACTGTATATCAGACCTTAACAGAGGTGCAGATAAAATCCCATGAATGTTCACAGAAGGGTCAAGTCACCTTTCAAGTACATGAATCAAGGTGGACTTCATGGAAGAGGCCACAACTTTTGTAAATCTCAACATCATGGGAGCCTCAGAAAGGTAATGTTATTCTGGGTGGTTTTGTATCTGCTAAAATTCAGGAGTTACCATAAAAAATGGGGAGAAATTGGATTTAAGGGCCAGCACCAGTATCTGGCACACCTGGCTTGTATGGAGACTGTATCAGGAAGGTGACATCTGGCTGATGTGCAAAAGGCATGTGTGTCCTGCTGCCCCAAGTGATTTGGAATAATTCCTTGCCAGGAATGTTTTGGCTGAAGAAATACAATAAAGGAATTGTTCAAGTGGAATAGTATGATGAATAGGTGCTGAGATTACCAAGATGGGAAGATAAGAGAAGTTTATCAAGCAGTGGGTAAACCTGAGGAAGTGAGGAATGTATCCTGTGAGCTTAGCCTAACATTTTCAGTTCTTGGCTTTGCCCTTTTGTCTGCCAATCTTCTTTTCATATTCAGTCCTGAATGCTAAAACCCTCATTTCCTCATTTCCTTTGCTGTCTTTATATCTTTTTCCCTGGAAATTAAAATTCAACCTGAGGTGTTGGCCATATTTTTGCTCTAAACCTTCTATTAACCAGCTACAGTGTTGACATACTTAATCTCCTTTATGTGACAAGTAATGAACTCAATTAGCTGGAAAACTTCATCTCAGAACAGACAACTCTTCTAATGTAATTCACATATATTTCCCTTGATTCACATTATTCTTGCATTAAAGACATTCCATGTCCCCAAAGATCACTTAGTTCCTCACTAAAATTGACCATAGAGCAATCTCACCTTAAGTGTATTTACTTAAAACATTAATATCTAATTAATTGAGCTTGGAATTTAATTTTCATACTTTCAAGCTAGAATTGTTTTATTATTAAAAAACAAAAACACTTGACCTTCTAGAGTGGGCTACAAAGACTTCCCCAAAATCAATTAGTTCTGCAATTAATTTCCTAAATATTTAATAGTACTCAAACACAGTATTCAATGGGCTACTTGTTTGTAAAAAGAAACAATGCCACTTTACACACTGCTGTCAAGTTTTTGATAAACAAATATAATATTGTTTGGGGGACTGATGACTCTCATTTAAAAGAAAACAAGACCTTCTTGTGTCTCTTCCAAACAATGTCAGTGATTATCCACTGTTTTTCCTTTAGAAGCTCTTCTCAGTCTCCTTAGTTGCCTCCTTCTAACCTCCTTCAAATAAATAATGATGTACTCCAAGCCTCAGGCTATGGATTCCCCCCGCACCCCGGTTGATCTAAAGTAATCAAAAAGCCATTAGGAAATATGGCTGAGTAGTATCCCATCATATACATGTACCATATCTTCTTTATCCAATCCTCTACTGAAGGATGATTTGACTTTGCATGGCAGACACAAAATGGGATATAGAGATCACATATCATAGGAATGTACACTTGAAACCTATATGACCCTATTAACCAATGGCACCCCAATAAATTAATAAAATAAAAATAAAAATAAAAGAACTACCTCTGTACAGACTTTATATCCTCCCTACTTTATATCTCCAGCTGAGACTTCCCCTGCAAACTGCAGTCTTGCATATGCTCTACCAATACAGTATCATATTGATAGCTAAAAAGCATTTCAAACCTAATCCCAAAACAGTTTTTGATTTTCCCCCCTAAATAAAAACTGTTAATTCCACTGTCTTCCCCATCTTAAAAATAATAACTCCATCTTTCCAAATTGCTCAGGTCAATAAACTTGGTGTCATTCATGACTTCTCTCTTTTCTCTTGCACCTCCTCCCCCACTTCTATTCTGTAAGGAAATCCTGCTGGTCCACATTTATTATCTATCCAGACTTCTGTCATTTGTCACTACTTCCATCACAGATGATGTTACCATCATCTCCTGCCTGAATTCTTGGCAGCAGTTTCCTAACTGGTTTTCCTGCTGCAACCTTTTCCACCAAACTCCCTATTCCCAAGGTCTATTTCGAATACAGCAGTCAGGATGATCCTTTCAAAGCTTCCTCCTCTGTTCAAAACTTGCTGATGTACTCTCATCTCGGAGTCAGAGTCCAAGTCAAAGTCCTTACAACTGCAAGTGCTCTTTGTGATCTGTTCCCTACTGTCCTCCACCTCTGTTCCAGCCACAGTGGATCCTTGCTATTTGTCCAACACTCAAGCATACTTTCTTCTCAAGATCTTCACAATTGTTGGTCCTCTACCAAGAATAATATTTCTCCAGATATCCTCAGAGATATTTTCAGGTCATCTTCAAATTCATCATTCAAAGTCATCTTCACAGTGAGTCTCTACCTGACTAACCTGTTTAAAATTACAACTCCCACCTCCCCCACCCAACACTCTCTCTCACATCTTTACTTTTGTCTATAGCACTTACTCCCTTCTGCTGTATATTTTACTTGTTTATTGTCCGATTCCCCTAATTATAATGTAACTTCCTTGAGGACAGAATTTGTTGGTTTGATTCACCTAGAACAATGCCTAGCACATAACAAGTGCTCAACAGATAAGTGTTGAATGAATATCAAGTAATAAGTGTTTGTGACTAACTAGGGAAAAAGCATAATTAATAAGAATCTTTTCATGAAGAATAGACTTTGTAAGAGGAGCCACAGTGCCTTTTCCCTCTTTGTGACTTCAGCATCTAACAGAGTGTCTGTCACTTTATGGGCATTCAATAAATATGTGTTGAATATTTTTTGGAGAGCACAGTCAGAAGCTAAATTGCCTGTGTTCAAATTGCAGCTGCTTGTCTTATCAGCTGTATAACCTAGGGAAAAGCATTTAACATCTCTGTGCTTAGTATCTTAAAAAAATAAGAATAAAATTTAATAGTAATTATGCATGAGGTTGTCATGAGGATTCAATGAGTAAATATATTTAAAACATAGAAAAATGCTTGGCACATACTACCTATTAGATAATGATTATGAGGCTGATGGTCCTGTGAAACACATAATGAAATGAGAATACTCTGAATAAGCTAAAACAGCCTAAGTTTTAAAAATGTGAATGGTTACATCAATGTAATCAGATAAGCAAGTTATAACATGTCACTCCTGAACTGAAAATTTGTGAATAATTACTACCACCTCCATGATAAAATCTAAATGTCTAATCCAGCATTTGAGGCCTTCTACTATTTGTACACAATGTTTCACTTAGAAGTTAATAACTGTTTTTCAAATAACAAGGTAAGGAATTTTCCAGAACATAAGATGATGGTTTTTCTAGAGATAAATAATACTTCCTATTTTTATAGCCTTATATGATTTTCAAAAATTTTTACATAGTTAACTAGTTCATAACACTGACCACATTAAAAAAAACAGGACACTCATTTTACAAATAAGACAAGTAAGATTCAAATAGAATCAGCAGTTTGTTTCAGGTTTCATAGCTGGCAATTGGTGTATTCAGGACCAGTAAACTGACTCTTCTGATACTGAATTCAAGGTTGCTTTTACCACAAACTTCTATTGATAAAATGAGTGGATTTTATATCCCTTATAGTGTTTAGCACATGCTATGTATGTAATAGGTGCTTAATACATGTTTACTAATTGCTTAAGGTAAAATATATATTTATTTTTTCACTCTGAGTTACCAGACCTGTCAGAGAAAAAAGATAATTCACATCATTCAGCAGCCAATAAACTAACTCCAAAACCTTACTACCTCTCATACTGATTGGTTCAGTACTTTTTTAAGGTACAGAAGCTACTGTAATGGGCCTATGATTTTATACTGATATTCTTAAACACTCTTTGTCTTTCCCATGAAAAGACACCCAGTTCATTTTCCAAAACTTCTGTAAGATTGATTGATGCCTTGGTTTCATGACTTGGGTCATTTTCTTTTGAACCGAGGAATAAATCTTCAGACCTTATATAATCTGCTTCCTTCTGTATGTGTGATGCTTACTCCTCTTCTTCCATATTTAAAGAGTCAGAAATATTTGAGTTTAAATTGTCTTACATAGGGGCTTAAAATTCGATGCTTTAACTTTCCATCTCATATTCCCAACATTTTCTACATATAATAAAATAGAGGAAATAGCATGGTATATTTATATTCAAGAACTTATGTTTGAAATAACAATTTCTTCTTATTTTTTCAATTATACTTTAATTTAATATTATTTTGTATTAGTTTCAGGTGTACAGCATAGTGGTTAGAAAAATCATATACTCTACAATGTGTTCCCCCTAATATTTCCAGTAGCCATCTGGCACCATACAAGTTAATACAATATTATTGACTATATTTCCTATGCTCTACTTTACATCCCCATAACTATTTTGTAACTATCAATCTGTACTTCTCAATCCCTTCACATTTTTCACCAGTCCCCCAATCCTCTTCCCCTCTGGCAACCATCAGTCTGTTCTCTGTATCTGTGAGTCTGTTTCTGTTTTGTTTGTATATATTTTGCTCTTTAGATTTCACATATAAGTAAAGTCATGTGGTATTTGTCTTTCTCTGATTGACTTATTTCACTTAGTGTAATACCCTCTAGATCCATCCATATTGTCATAAATAGTAATATTTTGTTTTTCTTATTGGTAGAGTAATATTCCATTGTATATATGTACCACAGCTTTTTTATCCACCTACTGATAGGCACTTGGGTTGCTTCCATACCTTGGCTATTGTAAATAACACTGCAATGAACATAGAAGTTCATATATTCTTTTGAATTAATGTTTTGGTTTCTTTGGCTAAATACCCATTAGTGGAATCACTGGGTCAAAGGGCAGTTCATTTTAAAATACTTTCTTTTTAATAACTTTTTATTTTTTAATTACCATTGACATACAATATTAGTTTCAGATGTTTGACCCACTAACAAAACATTTATGTAACTTATGAAGGGATCACCATGATAAATCTAGTACCCATCTGACACCATACAGTTATTATAATATTATTGTCCATGTTCCTCATTCCATACTTTACATCACCATGACTACCTTGTAACTACAAATTTATACTTCTTAATTCCTTCACACTTTTTACGGAACTCTCAACTCTCCTCCCATTTGACAGTAGTTAAAATGTTCTTTGTAGCTATGAGTCTATGTTCTTCATATTCATTTGCCTTGTTTTTTAGATTCCACATTTAATTGAAATCATATGGCATTTCTCTTTCTCTCTATGACTTATTTCACTCACACAATAATGTCTAGGTTCATCCATGTTTCTGCAGATGGCATGATTTTATTCTCTTTTATAGCTGAGTCATACTTCATCATATATATGTACCAGTTCTTTATTCATTCATCTATTGATAGACACTTAGATTACTTCCATATATTGACTATTGTGCATAATGTTGCAATGAACATATATTTATTGCCTTTTTATTATTCATATTTTTATTTTCTATTTATTTCTTCTTCTTCTTCTTCCTTCCTCCTCCTCCTCCTCCTCCTCCTCCTCCTCCTCCTCCTCCTCCTCCTCTTCTTCTTCTTCTTCTTCTTCTTCCCTTTAACATTTTTTGAAATATTGGTTCCTTGGGGGTGGACTCCTTTAGCTTTTGTCTGGAAAGATCTTTATGTGTCCTTTTTAAAAAGACCTTATTTATTTACTTTTAAAGAGGGGAAGGGAAGAAGAAAGAAAGGAAGAGAAATATCAATGTGTGGTAGTGTCTAATGTGCCCCCTTCTAGGGACCTGGCCTGCAACCCAGGCATGTACCCTAGACTTGGAATCGAACCAGCAACCCTGTGGTTCACAGGCCAGCACTCAATCCACTGAGCCACACCATCCAGGGCCCATCTTTAGATTCTAAATGATAGCTTTGCTTGGTAGAGTAATCTTGATTGTAACTCCTTGCTTTTCATTACTTTGAATATTTCTTGCTAATCCCTTACAGTCTATAAAATCTCAGTTGAGAATTCAAGTGATAGTCTTATGGGAGCTCCCCATGGGTAACTAACTGCTTTTCTCTTGCTGCTTTTAAGATTCTCTCTTTGTCTTTAACCTTTGGCATTTTATGTGTCTTGATGTGGGCCTCTTTGGCTTCATCTTGTTTGGGACTCTGCACTTCCTGGATTTACATGTCTATTTCCTTCACCAGCTTAGGGATGTTTTCTGTCATTCTTTTTTCAAATAAGTTTTCGATTTCTTTCTCTCTCTCTTTTCCTTTGCACACGCCCATGATATATATGTTGGTATACATGTATTTATCTTAGAGGCTCTTTACACTATCCTCATTTTTTAAATTCTTTCTTCTTTATTCTGTTCTGATTGGGTGTTTTCTGCTTCCTTATCTTTCAAATTGCTGGTTTGATCCTCTGCGTCATCTATGCAACTGTTGAATCCCTGTAATGTGCTCTTTATTTCAGTTGGTATATCCTTCGTTCCGATGGTTTTTTTTTTTTATGTTTTCTATTTCCATTTATATATTTCCTATCTTTTTGGTGAAATTCTCAGAGCTCACCGACCACCTTTATAACCAGTGTTTTGAACTCTACATCTATTAGATTAGTTGTCTCCGTTTTGTTTAGTTCTTTTTCTGGAGTTTTGTTCTGTTCTTTTATTTGAGACATGTTTCTTTGTATCATAATTTTGGCTGCATCCCTGTGTTTGTTTCTATGCATTAGGTAGAGCTGCTATGTCTCCTAGTCTTGGTACAGTGGCCATATATAGTAAGTATCCTATAAAGCCAGTGACACAGCCTCCCTGGTCACCAGAGCTTGGCACTTTAGATGTGCGCATTGTGTACACTGTGTAACTGTTATAGCTGAGTCTTGATTGCTGTCAGTAGAAGAGATTTACCCCTAGGCTGATCAGCTGCAAGGACTGGCAGTGCCCATAGCAGAGGACCCACTATGCAAGAGCTGACCCCACAGAGCAGGACTAGCTTCAGTGGGGCCCTGGTGCCCACTGAGTCTTCCTCTTAAGTGTGTCATTTGTGGAGGTGGTTGGGTGGTGGTATTTTGATGTGGTCTGAAGATGTCCACTATATGCACTGGCTCAGGGGGCTCCCAGGAGGTACAGATCAGCTATTACCTGTGCCCTGCCTGGTGCCACCCAGCATGAGCTACAAAGAAATCTGCAGATAGATGGCTGCTACTTCTGCTGGGCATGGAAGTATCTGGAAGAGGCAAAGCTGTAAACCAAAGCTACCTGCAGCTAGTGCTGGGCCTACGGCCACTAAGCAAGAGGTATGGGGCATACTGAGGCCAGATGCTGCTTGTTTGGGATCTGTGAACCTTTGAGAGATTTTAGGAAAGTCTATAGCATGAGCCAAGACAGTCAGTTGGTATGGAAAAGCCACTGGAAATGGGTGGGCACAAAAGTTGGTTGGGGTGGGGTCCCAGGGAATCACCAGGGCTGAGTAAAGTGTTAGCCAGGTTGATGGAGACTCAGATATGAAGTCTGCCTGCTGGCTCTGTGTGAGGAAGGCCTCAGCAATGGAACAATGGCCTCTGCCAGCATTTGTGTCTGGGAGAAAACTGCTTCTCCAGAAGCCTGACAATTCAGGCATCCAGAAGCCTGACAATTCAGTTTCTCCCTCTATGTCCCTGCTGCTTTCTGAGCTGCTGCTCTAGTGCTGGAGCTCACAGGGAGTGAGTATGAATAAGTCCATGCATGGACCCTTTAAGAGTAATGCTTGGGACTCCAGAGCTCTCTGTCTCACTCAGCCATAATCCCTGCTGGTTTGTATAGCCAGAAGTTTTAGGGTCTTCTCTTCCCAGCACTAGAACTGTGAGTTGGGGAGTCTGTTGTGGGACTGGGACCCCTGGCTCCTCAGAGGGAATCTCTGCAGCCTAGATAGCCTTCCAGAGTTTGAACCACCACAGGCGGGTGTGAGACCAGCCCATTTTGTGTCTCCATCCCTCCTCTCACCCTCAATGTGGCTTCTTTTCTTTTTTGATTTTTTTTTTTATTTTTAGAGAGAGGGAAAGAGAGGGAAAAAGAAAGGAAGAGAAACATCGATGTGAGAGAGAAACATCAACTGGTTGCCTCTCACATGCACCCAAAATAGGGACCAAACCCACAACCTAGGCATGTGTCCTGGCTGGGAATCAACTGATGACCTTTCACTTTGCAGACAATGTCCAATCACCTGAGCCACACTAGTCAGGGTAATGTGGTCTCTTTATATCCTTAGTTATAAGACTCTGTTCAGCTAGATTTCAGGTGGTTTTGAATGATGGTTATTCTGTAGATTAGTTGTAATTTTGATGTGGTTGTGGGAAGTCCTGAGTACTACATTTACCTACACCAATGTCTTGATCAGAAGCCAATCATAATCAAGTTTTTTTCTTTTTTTAATTATATTTTATTGATTATGCTATTACAGTTGTCCCATTCCCCCCTTCATTCCCCTCCACCCTGCACACTCTCTCCCACCCACATTCTCCCCTTTAGTTCATGCCCATGTGTCATAAGTTCTTTAGCTTCTACTTTTCCCACACTATTCTTGCCCTCCCCCTGTCTATTTTCTACCCACCGTCTATGCTACTTATTCTCTGTACCTTTTCCCCCTTTCTCCTCCTCCTACTCCCCTGTTGCTAACCCTCCATGTGATCTCCATTTCTGTGTTTCTGCTCCTGTTGTAGTGATTTGCTTAGTTGGCTTTTGTTTTAGGTCTGGTTGTTAATACCTGTGAGTTTGCTGGTTTTTTACTTTTCATATTTTTTATCTTCTTTTTCTTAGATAAGTCCCTTTAACATTTCATATAATAAGGGCTTGGTGATGATGAACTCCTTTAACTTGACCTTATCTGAGAAGCACTTGATCTGCCCTTCCATTCTAAATGACAGCTTTGCTGGATAGAGCAATCTTGGATGTAGGTCTTTGATTTTCATGACTTGGAATACTTCTTTCCAGCCCCTTCTTGCCTGTAAGGTCTCTTTTGAGAAATCCGCTGACAGTCTGATGGGAACTCCTTTGTAGGTGACTGTCCCTTTATCCCTTGCTGCTTCTAGAATTCTCTCCTTC